>JAHWFO010111626.1:0-13923 GCA_023313115.1 Rhysida immarginata | reverse complement strand
CGCTTGGCTACAACAGCAATATAGCGATCTTCCGAGGGGGTCGTAACCCTTGGACGACCGGCTACAGGTCTTCGGACAACTGTTTGGCTGGTTTGGAATTGTTTCCATAATCGTGAAATGACGGAATGATGAACGCCGAAGAAACGAGCAACATCTGTGATAGACTATCCTGCTTCAATGGGTCCAACAGCCCGCCAGCGTTCAGAATCTTCCATTCGTCTTCTGGAAGCCATAGAAACACGTCTAGCTTGAAAACAAATCTTACGAATGTTCTAAACACCTTTTACCAGCACTTATATGCAACTCCTATAACCCTTCACAATGTTGGCTTCTTATACGACTGCCTGTTTTGCATATTTCTCGACGCGAAATTGTGATTGGCTGTCACCTAACATATTTGCATACTTCCTTCTACATTTGGAGCAAATTTTAGCATCTTTAATTCAGATTGGCTTACGGAAGTTAACATTTTTTTCCCCGTGCTTAACTTTTGGAAGTGAGTGTATTTTGAGGACACACGACTTACATTCATAAATCGAGGACCACCCTCTTATAAAATATAATATTCTTCGGGCTTTCTAATTTTCTGACCACAATTTAAAGTTTTGCGTAATGGTCGTCAGCATACAGCTGGAAGGGTCTTCCTCCTCTGAGAATCAGTGAGAAGGCGTCAGAAATTTTAACAATACATATAATTCCTGTCCTTTGTGCTTTTCTTAGAATTGATAGTTGTTAGAATGTAACATTTTCTTGAAAAGCTTTAAAATGAGCAGTAAATGGAATTAATAGAGAGTTAGCAGACTATTGAGAAACAGTGGAAAGGCAGCAGAGAAAGCAGCCCCTTCACTCGGCGCTGTATCGATTTTTCCAGCACACTGCTTCAACTAAACAAGTGGTGAGTGATCCTGTGCCCGTCGATGCAAATGTGTCAACAGAAGAAACTGCGACTGCCAGATCACACCAAGTGAAGAATTCACCAGTTTTGCTTCAAGACCTCGAGAGCAGAGTGTGAATTGCAACAGTTTACCAATTAGAAAAATTGATGGAAAAATTTCGCGACCTGGGAACCAAGTTGTCAAGAAGGAATGCCCGATGGGAGGTGGGCACCCGGTTCACAGATCGTGAATTTCTCCTATCCAAACCATCAGAAAGTTTGATGAACACACAACAAGAAATAAAGAAATTAAACTGGAGCAAACACCAAACATTAGGTAAAGACTATTTGGTTGTCTTTAAGACACTTAGTGACAGCATGGCTGTTCAGGTGTCTCTGCGATAGCCCGATTAGTAGAGGTGTCTACCATGACAGTTGAGGTTCCTGGTTCGAATCCAAGTCGCAGAATTTTTCCATTCACTTTTCTAATTAATATCATTTACCTGATGCGTGGAGTTTGCTCCAGTTTAATTTCTTTATTAACTAACAGTTTATCAATTGTTGGAATTGCTGAATACACAAACACAAACGATCATGTACATCCATCGCCACCCAAGAAGAGAATTTTGGAATTGTGGAATTTTTAGATAAACAAATGAATTTTTAAAGGTCAGGTCACACAAAATTGAAGAATACAGCCATAGCCAGGGCTGGAAAAACGTCAGACCAAACTATTGTTTCATTTTCATTCTATTTTCTCCCAATTTCGTAGCCTTACACATTATTCCACACATTGTTTCTCCTGCACTATGGTAAACTCACTCAGATATCCACAACATTCCAACACGAACCAGGGAGAACTGTTACAGGGCCATCCATTAAGAACATTTTAAGAACATTTTTCTATACGAATTTTTACTCTTTTAATGTGTTAATTTTTACCGTATATTCCCATTCAGGTATTGCAAAATTTCATCAAAAAAGAGCCCGAGCAACGCCGGGTATATCAGCTAGTAATTATTGATAAAAAATCGATATTCATGGTTATGGCAAGGCATATTAATGAGAAATATATCATGACCAACAATGCAAGTAAAAGATTGTGCAACAATAGGTATCAACACGCAATGCACCAACACTATGCAAGGGTCAACAATATATCTCATGACAAACAATGCATGACAATATAGATAAGTTTAAGTTCGTAACAATGCATAGAAAGTTCCTGCTATTCAGGCTTTTCTTAGAAAAGAGAGTTCTTAGTACTTAACAATTTCTTGAAAATCTTTAAAAGTAATCAGCAACTGGAGATAATGGAGATTTAGCAGACTATTGAGAAAGAGTGGAAAGACGACAGAGGAAGTACTCCATGCTGTATTGAGCAAATGGTAAGCAAGTAAATAGAAGAATCGGCGATCGCTAGACTACACAAAGTGATGAATGGTCAAGTTTTGCTTCAAGACATCGAGAGAAGAGTGAAATTGCAAAAACATCAAGTGTACATCTAAAGTAAGATTACGTGGTTAAGAAATTGTTTAGACTTGGAGCGGTCCTTCCATTGTGAGCCTTTAAAAAATTTTTTTCGAATTTTCATTAAGAATTTTTACTGTATCAATTCTAAGCGTATTCATATGTTTATTTTTAAGATATTGCAAAATTTAATCCCCCCAAAAAAGTCCGAGCCACGCTGGGGTTATCACCTAGCATATTTGGTAGAACATCAGATCCAAACATTTCATCAAAATACATTTTGACTATATTCTGGGGAAATGTGTATATTTTGGTAACTGAGATGTTGATAATGCGATGATTGAACGTTCGTTTCCAAGAATTATTAACAAGGAGCATAAAATGATGATGCACTGCCAAAACATTAATAACGCAGCGTCTATTGATGAGGCAAAGGAGTCACGTGTGTCTCATTTGAGCACTCTATCAAATGTCCAGACGACGGGCAAAAATTTGTGTGCCTGGAAAGGAAAGAGAAAGAATGAGTATTGGTCGCAGAAACACTGCAACTAAAACAGGAAAAGATATACGGGCATTTGAAACATCTGAACAACGAGAGTTTCGAACAGAGCAAGAGGGTATAAAAGTTTCTTCATCAAGAGCAAGAAAAACTTGAGTCTAAATATCTGGAGATGTTCCGCAGTGGTGAGGCAAGCAGTGGCAACTCGTAGCTAAAATTTCTGGAGGTGCTGCGTCAGAAAATTGTAATTTTTTCATGAACTAGGGAATAGCTAGGATCATGTAATATACATGTATAAGAATAGTATTAAAGAAAAAAACACACATTATATTGAATTTTATCGATATCGAAAGTGAAACTGGGGGTGCTGTAGTGCCGCAGTGCCTATGGACGAGCCGCCGCTGGAGGCAAGTCAAGAAGAGTTTAGATAAAGTCCCGGTATATCACCTAGACTTCCTGTTTTTCGTATTTTTCGTAGAATGGATGATAGTCCCTTTGCTCTGTGTTGCATTCATTGAGTTAGTATTTAACGAATTGGGAGTTATAATTTAATTTTTTGAGATTGTTCTGTCTACCTACAAGTGTAATTATCCCGGGCAACGCCGGGTACCTCTTCTAGTTTTTCCTAATCTATCTATAAATATAACTAGCAGAGGCCCGGCGTTTTTACTTACTTACTTACTTTTCAAACCCGCTTATCCGTTAGGGTCGCGGGGGCAGCAGCCCTATGGAGGATCTCCAGCGATCGCGATCTTCCGCCTTCAGGCGCATGTTCTCCCTGGTAATATCCAAGCGACGCGAACCCAGATTCTCCATGTAGTCTAGCCACCTGGTTCTAGGCCGACCCCTTGGTCTCTTACCCACCGGCTTGGAAAATAACAACTGGCTAGGAAGAATAGTTTGCGGCATCCGTATCACGTGGCCATACCAGCGCAACTGAGATCTCTCAATGCGGAGAAGTAGCGGCTCAACACCTAAAGATTCCCTTATTGTGCTGCTGTACACTCTATCTAGTAGGGTAACACCTGCACACCTCTCAGAAATCTCATTTCGGCCGCTTGTACCCGCGATCGCACTCTTTCGGTCATGACCATAGGTGAGAATGGGGACAAAGATAGATTTGAAGACGGAGAGGTTGGCTTTGTTACCCAGCTCGCGTTTCGTTACCACGGATCGCCACAGTTCACGTCTGACACAGCTTGCTGCACCGATCGAGCATCCAATTCTTTCTCCTGCCGTCCATCACTCGTGAATGCAATCCCGAGATACTTGAATTTCTCCACCTGTCTCAATGAGGCTCCCCTAACATGGAGAGCGCACTGAGCAGGCTGTCTTGAAAGGACCAGAACCTCGGTTTTAGCGACACTGATCTTCATCCCTGCTTCTTCACATTTGGCGTTGCCCGGGATAATTACACAATAGGTAAACAGAACAATCTCAAGAAGTTAAATAAACTGATGTGTTTTTTGGAAATAAACTGTAATAGGTTATGCGCTGCTAAAACGTGCCAAACACACAAACACATACACAAACACATACACACACAAAGAAACATATACACACTTTTCCCAATCGTCTGAACGCTTGTTAAGGACCTGAAGTAAGAAACGTGTATCTCCTTTGCCTCATCGAGAGAGACTGCCTTATCTATATCGTCTATTATATCCATTTCTTGTTCATTGTTACTAATTCTTGGAAACGAATGTTCTGTCATTGCATCATCATTTTATGTTCATTGTTATAATTCTTTGAAATGAACTTTCTATCACTGCATCATCATTTTTTGCTCATTGTTATTGGTGAATTGCGTGTTGATGCCAATGTTGATACCTATTGTTGCACAAACTTTGCCTTTCATTGTTGGTCATGAGATATATATTGTTGAACCCTGCTTAGTGTTTGTGGATTGCGTGTTTATACCATTGTTGATACCTATTGTTGCACAAACTTTTCCTTGCATTGTTGGTCATAAGATATTTCTCATTAATATGCCCTGCCATAACCATGAATATCGATTTTTTTATCAATAATTGTTATTTTTCTGAAATCTGAGGTAGACAGTGGCCTTCCTCATGCTCTGAAGGTCAAGTATGCAAAATTTCATCAAGATCGGAATAAAACTGTAGATTTGCATAAGAAACAAACAAACCCACAAACAAACAAACATCCTTCTTTATATATACAGATAGAAGAAGGATGTTTGTGGGTGGGTTTGTTTTTTATACAAATCTACAGTTTTGAAATTTTACATATCAAAGCATGAGGAAGGTCACTGTCTACCTCAGATTTCGGAAAAATAATAAATATCGAGAAAAAATCGATATTCATGGTTATGGCAAGGCATATTTATGAGAAATATCTCAGGACCAACAATGCAAGGCAAAGTTTGTACAACAATACGTATCAACAATGGTATCAGCACGCAATTCACTAACACACTGCATGGACCAACAATATATATCTCATGACCAACAATGCACGGCAAAGTTTGTGCAACAATAGGCCCATCGTGTTCGCGTCAACAATGGTATCAACGCGCAATTCACCAATAACAATAAGCACAAAATGATGTGCAATGTTAAAGCAATCTTTCCAAGAATTATAACAATGAACATAAAATGATGATGCAATATGGATAAGTTTCAATTTGTAACAATGCATAGGATTCCTGTTATTCAGGCTTTTCTTAGAAAAAAGAGTTCTTAGTACTTAACAATTTCTTGAAAATCTTTAAAAATGATCAGTAACGAGTTAGCAGACTGATAATGGAGAGTTAGCAGACTATTGAGAACGAGTGGAAAGACGACAGACGAAGCACTCCTTTAGCTCCGTGCTGTACTGAGCAAATGGGAAGCAAGTAAATAGAAGAATCGGCGACCGCTAGACTACACAAAGTGATGAATGGCCAAGTTTTGCTTCAAGACATCGAGAGAAGACTGGAAATAGCAACAACATCAAGTGTACATCTGAGATAAGATTACGTGAGTAAGAAATTATGTAGACTAGCAGTGGCACCCTTGGAGAGTTCCAGCCATTGTGATCCTTTAAAATTTTTTTTTTGAATTTTCATTAAGAATTTTTACTGTATTAATTCTAAGCATTTTCATGTGCTTATTTTTAAGATATTGTAAAATTTATTTTTTTGAGATTGTTCTGTTTACCTACAAGTGTTATTATCCCGGGCAACGCCGGCTACCTTTGCTAATAAAAAAATATATTATACCGGGCTTTGCAAAAGTTCTGTTACACTCTTTACATCCCCCAAAAAATGGACTGCTCTTGATTTGGATAATTCCATTTCCACAAAAGGATCAAATAATATATTGGAAATTACGTGTTAACCTCTGAGTGATCCTAATGTCCACGACAAAAGCGATGGAAACGAAACGAGTAGAGATTGCTGCTCTCCTGCGCGCGGGCCACACGAAGTCCGAGATTGCCAAGCTCCTCAAAGTCAGCCGGATGACCATCCACAGAGTTGCGGACAGGCTCAAGAATGGGAGAGACCTTAAAGATCAACCTCGTTCAGGTAGACCTCAAGTCGTCAACCGTTTGGCTGTGAGAAAAGCCTTCGAACAAGACCCGACGCTCAAAATGACTGCGCTCGCAAAGAAAAAGAAAATTTCGGTGTCCACAGTGTCCAGAGCGGTCAAAGAAGAAGGTGGAAAGAGCGTGAGGCCTCTGCTGACGGATCGGATACGGGAACAACGTCGGGAGCGCTGTCGCCGTCTTCTCAACGACTTGAAAAGTCATGGCGAGCGAATTGTCATTTTCTCTGACGAAAAGACCTTCACGGTCGATCCTGTCGTCAACAAGCAAAACGACTGCGTGGTAAGCTTCGGCCAGGACATCTCCAAGGTCCGCTACGTGTCTACAACCAAGCACCCGGCCTCTGTGATGATGCTCGGAATCGTGGCGTCGAATGGCGAGAAAATGCCACCCGTGTGGTTCCCAAGTGGATACCGGCTAACGGCGGCTGATTACAAGGACATCCTGGCCACAAAAGTGCTTCCCTGGGTGAAGAAATGCGGACTACATCTTTCATCAGGGCGGTGCCCCTGCCCACACGGCCAACACTGTGCAAAACTGGTTGGGGTCCAACATGACCTTCTGGTAGAAGGGCTTTTGGCCTCCGCAGTCGCCAGACCTCAATCCACTCGACTACAGCGTGTGGGCGCATGTCGAGGGGAAGGCCTGCAAGGTCCGTCACAGCAACGTCGACGAGCTGAAAACATTTGTCAACCGTGTGTGGACCAGAATGAGGAAGGACTACATTTGCAAAGTTTGCAAGGCTTTTCGGCCTCGTCTGGAGCGGGTTCTTGATGCAGATGGTGGCTACATTGATTAAATGACTAATTACAATGTTATTCTACATGATGGCACAATAAAAACATGTTTAACTGCAACGTGAACATCGTCGTGTCCATTTCTTTGAGGGTCGTCACGAGTGTAACAGAACTTTTGCAAAGCCCGGTATGCATGTGCACGATGCCAAGAAAGCCATGTTATAACGATATATATCTACGATGTCTAGAAAGTAACAGAGACTGGATAAAAGAACGACTCGAACATCCAATCAGAGCAGAGTTCGCCTAGCTGGGGGAAAGAACGCAGGCTGAAAGCAGAGAAGGAAGTTCGCCTTTTTTTTTATAGCACCCCACTTCGTTCCTGCTGAATGTGAAACGACTCCGCATTTTAACACGCGCGGCTTTATGACGCCCAGAAAACACCTGGATTCTGGCGACGCAAAGTGGCTGAAAGTGAACTGCCCTTTAGACTGCGCAGTGAGCGATTTCGGGGTGCCAACATACCGTGAGTTGTTAAATTCAACACTTATTCACGCTGCTGCATCAAAAATGACGTCATGGTGCATTGTGTTGCACGCAGCAGTGCGGTATTAAAACCACGCTATTGTTGGCTCTCTGCTGCAAACAAGCCACCTGTCAAGCATCTGCCACGGTCGCCTCGTTTGCACAGGAAAACGATCTTATGTCACTTCGCCGGTGTTTTGATGTACGCGTTTGCCCATTACTAAACATCTCGATAAGAAATCTTTTCAGGATCATTAATACACCTTTTGCAACCTTCTGGGCCATGTGAACATTTAATTGTAACGAAAATTTTGTATTTTCATACACAAAATCGACTTCACTCATGGACGCCGCCATTTCTATTAATACTGATGCAACAGAACAAACAACAGACTGCGTTGCTGCTAATTGTAATTTCGAATCAGTGCGCTGTTGCATACGTCAGGGCCTTCAACCAACACCTCCTAAAGAGAAAGCCTATGCACGGAAACGTCATACGTTGTTACATCATCTAAGTAGGGCATTGTTATTCGATTTCTATCAATAATAAGCCCTGAATTTGCACTACTATAGTGATGTAACAATGAATGACGGTTTCCGTGCAGAGGCTTTCTCTTCAGGAGGTGTTGCTTCAACAGAGCTCAACAATGGTTTTACTACTCAACAACTCTATTGCTGCAGCGTTTGGTGCAGAGCTGAGCAACTGTTGAATTTAACAACTCGCGGATAGCCGGGGCTTCGAATCACGTGATTTGGAGACGGATGAGAACGATGCGGCTCTGTTTACAATGGAAAGACCGTGTCTGTTGGCTTTTTCTGGAATATAATTCCGCATAAGAGGAAGTTGCGAGGAAGGGCATAAGGAGATAGTGTAGTACGAGGGTTGTACCAAAAGTAAGGTTCCCAATGAGCTACAGCCTCGAGGGAAGGTGCTAGGCTAAATCCGACAACAGTGCCGTGCGCAGTGGTTCCCGCACTCTCGAGCCCCACTCTCGAGCGATTCCTACGGCGCTCAGTGTTCGCTTGGCAGCCGTCAGAGATGGAAGTGTTGATCGCCGCTCCCGCCAAGTGCGAGGTTCGAGCAGTAATCCGGTTTCTCCACGCAAGGAAGTTACCGCCCGTGGAGATTCATCGGCAACTGACCGAGGTTTATGGTGAAAAGTGCATGTCCGTTCAGCACGTCCGAAAATGGTGCAGGGCTTTTGCTGAGGGTCGCACGGAAGTTCACGATGAAGAACGGAGTGGAAGACCGCCGGTTTCGGATTCGATTGCCCAGAAGATCAACAGTGAGCTGCTGAAAGATCGGAGGGTCACTGTCCGTGAACTTGTTGAACGCATTCCTGAAGCTTCCCACGGCACAATTGAAAGAACGGATTGGCGGGAGACTTCTTCGACTTAGGAGTACAAAAGCTGGAGCACCGTCTTCAAAAGTTTGTCGAAAAAAATGGAGACTATGTTGAAAAATAGACAACAGTGTAAGCTTTTGAACGACGTATAAATTAATAACAATAAACAATGTTTTCTACTTGTAAAAAATATGGGAACCTTACTTTTGGTACAACCCTCGTATTTCAGTATAGCAAGGAAACACGTACAAGGGGATGTTTCCGGGGATGCTTATTCACTGGGGACAAGGCAGGCGATCCGGGGACGTCTGGTCACACTAATCAGGAGACGAGTTCTTGGCTTTGAAATCTCTGTGGATTCCAGAGTTGCGGTTTTAAAAGGGCCATTGCACTGAACGAACAATTTATTAGAGATACCTCTTACGGAAAATGAATCGGCCTCCCAGTGACACACAAACAATGGAACAGGCCGAAGCGGTGTATAAAAGGGACGCATTGGATCACAAGTTGCAGTCAGCAGCAGAAGTGTACTGAATATGGGTAAATTAAACAGGGCCGTGGATGAACGAGGCCAACGGCGACTGGCACGAATCATTCACAACAATAGGACGGGAAAAGCACAACAAATTGCAGCGGAGTTTAATGAAGGAGCATCCCAACTCATTTCGGAGCACACGGTGCGGCGCACCTTGCACCGAGCTGGGTTTAACAACAGACGGCCCGTACGGTTACCGTCGCTATCACCACAAAATAGGAAAACGCGCCTGGTCCGACGAATCGTGGTTCCTACTTCATCATGCGGACGGCAGACTGCGCATCTGGCGCAGACAGCACGAGGCCATGGACCCATCCTGTCAGCAGACAACCATACAGACGGGTGGAGGAGGAGTGCTGGTCTTCTCTTCGGACACACTGGGTCCTCTGAAATCCATAGACACATCCCTGAATGCGACACACTTCCTGAACATTGTTGCCGATCAGGTGCACCCGTTCATGATGACTGTATTCTCTGGTGGCGACGAACAGTTTCAGCAGGACAATGCTACTTGTCACCGTGCTCGAATGGTCTTGAACTGGTTCGAGGAATATGACGCGGACTTCCATCTACTTCAGTGGCCAGCTCGGTTGCCCGATCTCAACCCGATCGAGCATTTGTGGGATTAAGTGGAGAGAACGGGGTTCCCACACTACCGTCCAACCTGCACGCGTTCCCACACTACCGTCCAACCTGCACCAATTACGGGACCCTGTGATGTCAGCCTGGGCTGCTTGCTATTCCTCCGAAACGGTTTCATCACCTTGTTGAATCCATGCCAGTACGTATTCAGGCAGTTCTTGCCGCTAAAGGAGGTGCAACACCCTATTAGCGGGGTGTCTCTAATAAATTGGTCGTTCAGCGTATACTTTCGAAAATTTCGCACTTAATCGTTAATAGTGCCGAGACATTACGACAGCCTCTGATCCTCATTTTGTTTGTATCTCTTACGAAAATGCTGTATAATTCATTGTGAAAAAGAATGAAAGAAACGACGAATTTACTATTCAGTGAAGGGTTTTATTACCTCAGCAAAATCTTGTGTAAACATGGTTATTACTAGACCCAGATGGTCCATAGACTCAAAAGGAAACACGTGTTTTCTATAAAAAGCTCGCCCCCCCCCCTTTAAATCGGAAATTATACATTTGTTTGTTTCAAAGTCAATGTGAATATGATGTAACATGATAATAAACATGTTTGTAAAATTTTATTGTAAAATTCTAAGTGTAATTTGAGTGTTCATCTGTTCACTGAAATAGAATAAGACTATATACAGGGTGATTACAAAAGATGTGTCTATATGTGTATCTATATTCTGAATAGCTTTGATGTAATAAATTTTTTAAAGTGTGAAGTTCTTTTGTAATCACCCTGTATATATATATAAAATCCAAATACCACTCACTCACTGATTGACTGACTCACTCATCACGAAATCTCCAGAACTATGAAGCCTACAAACTTTAAATTTGTCAAGTATATTTTTTATGGTGCTCGCTAAGAAAGGATTTTTATTTACTCTTTCTTCCTTTCCATTGTAGGTTATTTTTAAAATTCAATTTACCTGGAGCTGAATGGGATTTTTGCCAACTTTAAAAAATTGTGACATTTGCTTTGTTTAATGAAGAATTTTGCGATTGTTCCGTGAAGCAGCATCAACAATGACTGCAAGTCCGTCGCGCGGGAATGCAATGTATCTTTTAGTTTTTATCTGAATGGCATTTTTTATAGCGTTAGAAATTGTGACGTCGTTGTTTGCTTGGTTTAATAAAGACTTTTACAGTTATTTCGTGAAACAGCATCAAAAGCAACTGGAAGTCTTTCGCGAAGGAATACAATGTATCTTATTTTCTAAAAGGGCTTTTCGTGGCGACCAATACAGTATATAAAGAAGGTGGTTGGCTAACTCATCAACGCACAGCAAATTCTACTGAAGCCACCAACTCGAAACTCGGTGAGGCCATAGGACGGATAACGTAGGGGCGTGCTAAGACTGGGTTTCTTGAAATTCGGAACCCCTCCCTACCCGGGGGGGCAGAAGGAATTGCACGTTCGGTCGCTTGGCTCCGCCCCCAATAAACGCAAATCTTCGAAATTTAGCAGGAAGATTTTGCAGGAAAAAGTAGTTTCCCCGATATTCGATATTCGAATTTTAAGGGTGCGAAAACTGATAAAAATCGATTTTCGGGGGTGTTTCACAAAATTTTCTGATTTTTTGATGCAACTTCGCGAGGAATAAAGATAAAGCAATGAATTTCGGAAGGAAGGTTCTCGAGGATATTTCCGCTTTGTGAGGGGCGCCAGGAGAGTCCAAAGATTGGCCCCCCCGTTTTGTATTTTTGCCGTCTAACTCCAATGCAGTATTTCGCGAGTAAAAATAGGTATAGAATACTGAAATTTGGTATGGTGATGGCAATTGACGAGATCAAATGTCTATTTGGTTCATTTTTTAATTATCTGGATCCAATTTTCCGGTATTTAATGTTTTCCGGATTTTTTCCGGATTATTTTTTTGGTTTTCATAAAAAAACATACAAACTGGCACGTTCAAAGCTTAGATTTTACATTGGTCATAAAATATCGATTTTTTTATTTGATTTAAAATTTATTTAAAGTATCCAGGACTATTTTACGATTTATTATGAAGTAGCTGATATACCCGGCGTTGGACTCTTTTTTGATAAAATTTTGCAATTTCTGAATGTGAATATACAGAAAAAGTGAACATTATTCTCCCCCTTTTCTCTCCGGCCCTACGTCAAACTCACTCAGCTAAAGGGTCGGTGATTGGAGAGGAGTGAAACAGAATACAATAAGACCATTTTTAAAAACTTTTGTCTGCCTGTCTGTCTGTTTGAACACGGTAACCTCCAAACTACTTGACGAACTTTTATGGGGTTTTCACAGGTAAGTTGAGCGTAGCTTGCGGCAACATATAGGCTTACGAAAAAAAGAGAAATCTTAATTTAAATGCTGAGCTTAGTACAGTTCGTATAGGCGCTTCATTAGTTGATTTTTAAAAGGCGCTCATATATAACAATAGCGAAGCATTACCGGGTCTGCTAGTATGATAATAAAATGGTTGGAACACGATAGCGTTTCTGACCGGGAGATTTTTTAGGAGAAATAAGAAAAATAACAAAAAATAGGAAAAGGCCAAAATGCATATAAATTAAGAATACAAGGTAAAATTACAGGGATAGAAATAAAATGATATAAACTAATGGATAAATAAGAACATAATAACGCAAATCAATAATTATGCAGTAAAGAAGAGAATATCACACAAACTTGCATAAGAAAATGAGACTTGCCAAACATTTAAACTTTGGAAAACTGATGATGGTCTTTGAGGATTTATAATTTAAACACCATTTCTGATTTTTGTTTACGTGACTGATTTCAGTCTCACGTAAATTAAAAGAGAACAAGTTCATTTTTTGGCTCTACTTGTAATCTCTTCCCAAGCCATCGTAACGATTCCATTCATCATCACAGGGGGAAAGGACTGTCATTGTCTCACTTGAAAAACCAACTCTTCACTTCCCCCCCCCCCCCCCCATTTCTCAGTGCCTTTCCCTACCCCTACGCATCTATGCCCTTTTTGGTTTTCGAGTGATGCAATTCATTCGAGTTGGATTTGATTCTTCTTTGTCTCTCGGGAAGAGCGTCGAAACCGTCTTGCATCCTCCCCTTCACTTCACTTTGAATTCGGCCATTCCCCACTTTTTACTTTTTTTAAAGCGACAAACAAGGCAATGTCGAGTGCAAAAATATTTGTCACCGTCGTCTAGTGGAATTAATTAGCCTATCGTCTGGTTTATCTAATTAAGCTTTTAATTATCTCGTTGCCTCATCTGCTCACGGGTGTTCGCCATCGAAGAATCTAATGGAAGATACGCCCGCGCGCGCACACGCAGGCAGGCAGACATACACACACACACACACACAAGAGGAGGATGATTCCTCGGTAGCTCTTCGTTTTGGATTTTTAATCGAGTTTTTTTTTTTAATAGATTGATCTCAATCTAACTTAAGTTGCGTGAAAGAGCACTGTAAGTATGCAGGAGAGCGTAGTATGTTGGATTACCAATATTCTAGCTGTAGCATGTTGCAAACCCAGAACTCGAAATCCGAATTATTCTCAGAGGTTCCATTTCATTAAGCGTCTTTCTTTCACTTAGATTTAACGTTTTAAAATTAAAATAACGATTTGCATTAGACGCTGGAAAAAATTCTGGATTAATATTTATTTCCCATTAAGCTGTCGACTAAATAAGTATTTAAAGATGATTTCTAATCATTGATCAACTTCTAGCTTGATAATTAGAAAAATTCTTTATTTTAACTTTATATATAGATAAAGGGTCTTTATAATTAAAGTT
>JAHWFO010111624.1:0-10099 GCA_023313115.1 Rhysida immarginata | reverse complement strand
ATCTACATATAATTATTTTTTTCTTTCCGGAATTCTCTCCCCCATGGTCTGAATAGTCTACATTTCAATTTGCATCACCATCGGTTCATTAGATTGGCCTCTAGAATAGGCAAAGTTATTTTATAACCACCCTGTATGTACAGCACAGTGATAAATAATCCAACGAAAACCGCAAGATCTTTAAATCCTATATAAACATTAACTTTTGCATACTTTTGCTTACTTTTTCTTTTCACTAGACTGCTTCTTATGGTCTTTATTTTGTCTGCTATATTGCCGCCTTCTAACAGTGATATAGTGTAATAGTGAATTAATATAGCAAGCATATCATCTTTATGCTCATTACAGGGAAAAGTGAGATAATAATAGAGATGGCGGACTTAGTCGAGAGCTTCTTAAAGCGCCGACCTTTTGGGGGACTCTTCCGCTCTTCTGTGTGTCTTCTAATCCAATCAGGAATTCGATTATGCCGTCCCTTTCGAATGAAGTTTGGACATTTAGAAGGAGGATATCGTTCCGGTGGTGGTGTCTTCTAATCTCCGTTTATTCTTTAAGCAGTGCATAGAATTCCTGTTATTCAGGCTTTTCTTAGAAAAGAGAGTTCTTAGTACTTAACAATTTCTTGAAAATCTTTAAGAATGATCAGCAACTGGAGATAATGGAGAGTTAGCAGACTATTGAGAAAGAGTGGAAAGACGATAGAGGAAGCACTCCTTTAGCTCCGTGATGTATTGAGCAAATGGGAAGCAAGTAAATAAATGAATCGGCGACCGATAGACTGCACAAAGTGATGAATGGCCAAGTTTTGCTTCAACACATCGAGAGAAGAGTGGAAATTGCAACAATATCAAGTGTACATCTGAGGTAAGATTACGTGAGTAAGAAATTATTTAGACTAGCAGTGGCATAATTGGAGAGGTCCAGCCATTGTGAGCCTTTAAAAAAATTTTGCAACAATAAGTATCAACAATGGTATCAACACGCAATTCACAAACACACTGCACGGACCAACAATATATATTTCATGACCAACAATGCAAATAAAAGTTTGTGCAACAATAGGTATCAACAATGGTGTCAACACGCAATGATCAACACTATGCAAGGATCAACAATATATGTCTCATGACCAACAATGCAAGGCAAAGTTTGTACAGTATAGAATTCAATGCATAGAATTCCTGTTATTCAGGATTTTCTTAGAAAAGAGAATTCTTAGTACTTAACAATTTCTTGAAAATCTTTAAAAATGATCAGTAACTGGAGATAATGAGTTAGCAGACTGTTGAGAAAGAGTGAAAGACGGTAGAGGAAGCACTCCTATAGCTCCGTGCTGTATTGAGCAAATGGTAAGGAAGTAAATAGAAGAATCGGTGACCGCTAGACTACACAAAGTGATAAATGGCCAATTTTTGCTTCAAGCCATCGAAAGAAGAAAGGAAATTGTAACAACATCAACACTACGTTTACATGCACGTTTCGATCCGGATCGACTTGAGTTAATCCAAAATTGCCTCGCGTTTACATGCATCTAACTCGATCCGGATCGAGTCCGATAAGATGCCCTGTGGGTAAAGCTCTAGATTAGGAAAGTACGCCAGACTTTGTCATCTGCTACAGAATCCGCCATTGTTGGCTCAGTCGGCCTTATCACTTAAATTACGCTTCCTCGAAAATACGGCTGAAATGCAATTTTTTAAAATTTTCTCATTATTATCGTCTGGAAATATAATTGACAATAAATAAATTTTGTAATTATTGATTTTTTCTTTAAATTTTGTTTTCAATTAAAATTTTCTATATATAAATAATAAGGTTGAGGTTACTTATAATGTTAACTATAATGTTATTTAGTTTTTGGTTTATTTACCTCAATATAATAATCCTTAATAACTTTTAAAATGCACTTGCATGTTTAAGTTTTTTATACTTATTTTTATCAAAACATAATTTTAATAGATTTTATAATATTAATTTTTAGATTTATATCAAAAACTTCAATTTAATAGTTTATTTTAATTGTATTAAATAATAAAAATTATACAATTATAATAATCAAAAATAATTATCAAATTATAATTTAATAAAATAAAAATTGTTAAATTGAAATTTTTGATATAAATATAATATTTAATTTGATAATTATAATTTGATAAAAAATTATTAAATTACATTTTGATAGAAAAATATATATAAAACTCCAATTTGATAGACAATTTGAAAATTTTTAATTAGAAAAAATGACATTTTGATAAAAAAGTTTACAAAAAAAAAATTTAAACATGCAATGTATTTTAAAATTTATTCATTTATTTATTTATAGATATTATTGTGTTGAGGTAAAAATCAACCAAGAACTTATTTTAGCTAAAATTTTCTATATTTTTTCTTTCAACCAAACAGCAAATTTAAACTCGATCCGGATCGGTGTGTTTATATGCACATTATTGGATTGACTTCTTTCCTGAGGCATGCTTCCCTGGTTTCAAACCACCTCTTTCGACTGGATTGAACTCGATCCGGATCGGGGTGTTGAAGCCTGTTTACATGCCACTTTTTGCAGGATTGACTTTAAACTGGTCTTTCGATCCGGATAGAAAGTGTGCATGTAAACGTAGTGCAAGTGTACATCTAAAGTAAGATTACGTGAGTAATAAATTATTTAGACTAGAAGGCATCCTTGGAGAGGTCCATCCATTGTGAGCCTTTAAAAATTTTTTTTTCGGTAAATCAATTCCCGGTATGTCAAGCTAGAATGGATTTTTTCAGTGAAGAGGTAAATTCCTGTCTTTCGGATATTTCTTAGAATGGATAGTCCCTTCGCTCTATATTAGCCTTTTCACGTGTCGACAGGTGGCGCCACATGCGCTTGCGCAATGCACGGGTTGGTTGGCAAAAAACGAAAAAAGTGCTGGACTATTATTATTTTTTGATAATCGAATATAAGAATTACTCGATTAATAATCGATTTTATTATTATTATTATTATTGGTATTGGCATGTTAGCTGGCAAATTAGCATTAAAATTCCCAGTTTTGTCTACATTTACAAGATATTCGTTATAATGAGTTATCATTGCCCCAAAGTTATTTGGCATAATGAAACACCAATGAAAATAGTAATTTGGAGTAATTTTTAAGTATTACAAAGCAATATATGTGAATGGGCTGAATTTTTTTACCAAGTAAACCTTTCTTAGGGTACATAAAATATTTATTTTAATTTATTAAAAAATATTGTATAACACATATATTTTAATTGACACGGAAAAGTTAGCTCATTTAAAATGTACAACTTTATTTGTTAAATTTCCACACTGTATTCCCTTATTATAAATTTTAAGCGTTCAGTAGTTTTTCAAGACATTTAGGACCCAAACTGTTTCTTTTCTTTGTGATGGTTGCTCCGGCTTTGGAAAACAATCTTTCCTATGGGATGGATGTGGCTGGTGAAACAAGGTATTTCAGAGAGACGTTGATACAGCTGGCGAAAAAGCTGCAATTCGTGCCATTTCTTTTAGCCATTCCTTTTCTTTTCTCTCGACCACATTGCCCGCGTTAAGGAGATGATTCTGGACAATCGACGAATCAGGATTAATGAAATCGACAGAACGCTTACTGAAAGAATCTCAAGCAATGACTACAATAAACGACACTTAGATTCTCTCAGAACTCTAAGCACTATAAAAGGAAACTTGAGCATTATAAACGTAATTGTGGCTCTATTAACTACTTGTAGCTAATATAAACGACCGTTATTATTTTTTTGTTCTCTCAAAACTTGTCTCTCCTGAGTAGTCATTATATAACTGTTTTATTTAGATTGGTTAATTGGTATAATCCCATGGTATATAAACCCTGTATTAACCAGGGCTATACTGAAAGAGCTAACCTCTTTCAGTATAGTCCTGGTGTTAACCTGTTACTACATCAGAACAGGCTTCTGATCATCTTGCATCATACTGAAGAACACGACTTGGCCGTCGAAATTCGCTCCCGTTGCAAATAAAGTCTCATTGTGGAATCGTGGTTTCTCCGGTTTGATTTGGTTGTTGTTGGTCCACAGTTTCTGGCAATTCTCCCTTTTGGTGTGTATGAGATCTTAACTTATATCTTTTTTTACTGTTTCAGAGTGTAAATTACTATCTGATTCACCCTCGTATTATTATATTGATAGAGTTGGTAATATTTTAAAGTTTTTCGTTAGAGCTGAAGTTTAAAGTTTTAATACTTTAGATTTATACGAGGCTAACTAGAAAGACCGGCTCCGGCACTGAAAAGCCCCTGTTCAAGATAGGTCTAGTAACAATCCAACCTTCATTGTTTCCAACAAACAAAAAAACACGGTTTGTTAAAATCCAAGATGGAAACAATGAAGGTTACATTGTTGCTGCTAGACCTATCTTGATCAGGTGACTTTTCAGTGCCGGAGCCTGTCTTTCTCGTTGGCCTCGGATTTATACATGTGACGTCACGAAGCTTATGACCCGTCCCGTCCCCCTTGTTACACGATGTCACACGTTGTTGACCCCCTCCCTCCCCCTTAACGTGTGACGTAATTTATGGATGGCCCCTTATAAGTAAGTCCAAAAATTAAAGTCATTATTAAAAAAAATAATTCTTCTTTTTATTCGTTACTTGAATTTCCTCTTTTTTTCAGCCAAAGAAAATTATTTTCTTCCTCAGAAAATTAGAAGAGCTTTGTCGGTTGAAGGGAGAAAAGAATTGTCATGTTCGTCGCTCGAGCACCTAATCAAATATATTAAATCATCCGCTTCTTCCGAAGAGTTTTCGCCAAAGGGAACTTTAGCACAAGGCACCCTTGACAGGATGTGGACGTCCTTTTCCATTATGTATTTAGCTAAATTGCTAAAAATACTGTATTTAGGCTAAATTGCTAAAAAAAAAATACTGTATTATACAGTAGCAACGCTTTTTAAACTCACCGGAACAACAACGGTTTTTAATGTTTAATGCCAGCCGATTTTTAAAACTGCGGAAAATACATTTAGTAAAGAGAAAATTGGCAATCCTATATCCCCAGTGATTCTAGAATCGTCAGAAGCACTGCTAAATGTAACGAAATTTCGAAATTAAATAACCTAATGTACACACTATAACAAAAGCGTTTTATATAGATGAATATTGTTCGGCGTCTTTGCAATACATTAAACCAGTAAAATTAATAGTTTCAGGCAAGAAGTCGTGTTCGAATAACGATTGTGTGCGTATTTTAAGGTAATATCCGTGTACAAGTAATATCTTAAAGTGTACAAGATAGAACGCTATTTTGAAATTTATTTTAAAGTATTATCCGTTGTAACGAGACTTCACTGTACAAATTACGTACATGATACAGGATCCAGAAAGATACTTAATGATTTCTGAGCAAAATGTTTCATACGACTCATTCTCAAATAAAATAAACCAAGTTTTATAATGTAACAATTTCATACAGAACGGTATATGTAATTCAAGATAGGTCCATGATGGTTTTTACCATACGCAATACCTCAGACTTTAAATTATTGATGAAAATAAAGATAAATATAATTAAGAAGCAGGCATCTGGTTGTAATAGTAATGAAGAAGCCTGTTGCAGAAAAAGAAACATCAACTAATAGCCTATGTATAAAAAGATATTTTCATTTCACTATTGGAAATGTGACACGAGTCGGAAAAAAATCAAAAACATCCTTCGAATGACTTTTTTGTTAGATTTTCAAAAAACGATGATCTATCGAAATTTTCAATCTTTTTCATAATCATTAAATAATCTTCGCAGATTATTAATCAATAATAATAGCGGCCTGCCAGTAATAAGATACGTGAATATAAGGAATAAGGCTGCTTGTTTGAAGGAATTCTCATTTTCATTAAATAATGCATCATAGATGTTTCCTTCCAATAACACTAATATCAACGGAATTATTTTAACTACCTTCGACATTTAAGCACGCTTTTTTCTGCTTTTATGGTGGCAATTCTGTTTTCCGCTACCTCCATTCGAATTAGTTGTGTTTGGTATTTCTGGTATCGTCTGCACCACTGAAAACGAACCTGACATGCCGGAAGGCTATGAAACAGAAAGAAAATTTTAAAAACCTAAATAATTTACTAAATATAATTTAAGACTTTTGAAATCGAAAGTTTAAAAAAAATTGCATATGCTAGATTATCTCTGAGATGCAATATCCAGAGTATTCCATTATTGGAAAAACTGTTGAATTATAACTGCTGGTAAATTGTTCCACTGAGAGTCTTTGTGTAAAAGGGGAAGTGGCACAAAGATAATCTAGCATGAGCGTCGTTCAAAATTGATTTAAACTGACAAATGATATAACTACGACTCTAAATTCAAGCGGCGAATTATTTGAGCTTTTCTGAACTAAATTTTTTAGAAAAAAAGAAAATAAGATTTAAATTAGAAGTAAGGTATATCTTCTCATTTAAGTTTGCGTTTAAAAATACGAGCCGGAAATGATAAATGTAGTAGCTACTTGAACTTGATCAAGAAAAACAAAAAAAAAACCCTCTTCAACATTTTTAAAGGCTTAAAGCTGTAATCTAAACTTTAAAAATATTTTTAAAACGTTGTCTTATTTAAAATAAAAAGTAAAATCAGTGTTCATAGTGCACGTATTTTATTCGACATCTACTCGCCCTTAAAAATAAAATTTTCAAAAGTTTATAGCAGGTATTCTCAATTAAATAATAACAAGTAATAATATAATATAAAGTAATAAATGACATAATGTGAACATTATTCCACTAAGTGAGTCCACTTAGTAACAATTCTTCAAAGCGTTAATTTTTTACCTTCCCCTCACTCCGTTCCTTGAGTTTTAAAATTCGTCTATCAGTAGAAGTCAGATTTATACGTGTGAGAAAGATTATCTGAATATTCCATATTTTTATTACATTAGCAAAACACCCCGTTCCTTTATTTTGTGCCAATGTCTTCAATATGACTCGTGGGTTTATCAGTTTGGACATCATATATTAACAAATGAATCGAACATAAAATAACAATGCAAACAAAATATTTTAATTGTGGTTCAGTGGTCAAATATTCTTAAACAAAATTATAAATCTTATCGTAGATAGTAAGCAAAGTAACATTTAAGGAAATGGATAATGAAATATAATAAAACTTATGTAATAAATCTTAGAGATAAATGAAATATGAGAATACAACAAGCATAACATGTGCATATAAAATACCTTCAACTAGAATGATCAAATAGTTCAAACTAATAATTATTGGAAAGAAAAAGAAACAAGAATAACAGTAGAATATATACAATGATATTCAGTGATTAGACATAGATAATCAGTAAAAGGAAATACCCAGTATATATTTGGTCTCAAAACGTAATTATTTAAGATTATTAATGTTCTTAATAATGAAGGCAATAATCAGTTCACACATAAATTAAGAGGTTTTTTCTAACAAATATCATTTGTCTAGGATAATAGAAAGACAAATTCATTAATAGCACAAATTATGACAGTCCTCTTAACTGTTTCTTCAAGATGATAGGATAAAAGGAATATCATTGAAGGTTAATTACTTCTAACATCATAATAAAGTTTATTACTTAAATCAGTTTCTTAAAAGAAATTCTTCATGAGGAATGTGAACTTTTCCGACAGTTCGATTTTCTAATGAGAACTAGTTTAATGAAGTATTTCGATTTTCTATTGTAAAAGTCTCACAACAATAGGAGGTAAATAGTGGAACAGACTCACCGAGAACGAAGGTGAACAACAGCAAAAAAATAATAAGCTAGAAGTAACAAATTTTTCTTCTCTCCTTTGATATACAGCAATACACTGATTTCTCTCATTTAGTGTAGCCTTGTTTGACACAAATCTTCCGGCTCCACACTCCACAAGTTTACTTCTTTTCTCAATAAATTGTTCCACAATTGATGAATATTCCAAAATAACTAATATGCACACAGAAGTCCAAATAATGTTCAAACAGAACTCCTCACTCCTCTGCCCCCAAGTCTCTGTTTGTCCCCACACACTCTGAAGCAAAAAAAATAATAATAACTTACTCTGCTCAGCCACAGAAGACAAAACACCATCCCCGCAAGCACATTCCATTCTCCCTTCTCCCAATACTCTCAAAACAAAAACCCGAAGCAAAAGAAAAACAAATTTTGAGCACACATGCACATTAAATATTACAAAAAAAAATACTCACTGACGAAAAACGTCACATACCCCTATCCCAAGTTCAATAAAACTGGAATGTCAATTACAATTTTATAATTAAAACAATTATATCACAAAATAAAGCAACACAAAAGAAATTAAACAAGTCAAACAATATGTGAAACCATACAAAAAATATATTCTTAACCAATATAAAAATAGGTAAACACTTAGTACCCTAATACATTTTTGAATAATTCAACATTTTTTTGTTCTAGGTCGTAAAGAGTATGGCCCACTAGATTCTTTAACATTTTACATTTTGATCCTCTGCTCTTTTATAACATCAGGCATCTCGTATACTAACGCTCCAACATTTTCCTCATCACTCATTTCCTCTAAATCATCATTAAGGTTTTGTTTCTTAGTACTCTTCCCTCGTTGTTTATTTACTGACCTTCTCATAGGTTCATAAACCTTCAATCGATCAGCATGTACAGTTTGTACATCTTGATTTCTCATTCCTTTGATCTTGTAAACAACGGGTGATACTTCTTCAACAACTCTAAATGGACCATTGTATCTATATAATAATTTTCTCTTTTTCCCACCGAGTCGTAATATTCATACCGTTTGACCAATATAATATTTTTTATTCTTTCTTCCAATATTCATTTTTCGTATTCGTTTGTTTCTATTTTCACTATCAATGACACTTGTTTGTTGTCTTACATCAAGTAATGTTTTCGTAAGATCTGACCTGTACTGTTTAACTGTTCTTTCATCATTACTGGCCACCCACATCCCATGGAATTTTTGGATCAAACCCATACAAAATGTAGGAGGATGTTTCTTCTATACTAACATTCTCACTATTCCTGCTAGAGAATAAGGTCATGATAGATGGTCTTCACACAATGTCCTCATCGATTCAATAATACTTTCGTTACAGCGCTCAACTAGACCATTCGCATTTGGACAGTATTCTGTGGTCACTAAATGGTGAATGTCCAAATCTTGGCAGACTGAATGGAACATATCTGACAGGAAGTTTGCTCCCGTCACTTAATAGGATCTTAGGAATACCATATCTACATATAATTATTTTTTTCTTTCCGGAATTCTCTCCCCCATGGTCTGAATAGTCTACATTTCAATTTGCATCACCATCGGTTCATTAGATTGGCCTCTAGAATAGGCAAAGTTATTTTATAACCACCCTGTATGTACAGCACAGTGATAAATAATCCAACGAAAACCGCAAGATCTTTAAATCCTATATAAACATTAACTTTTGCATACTTTTGCTTACTTTTTCTTTTCACTAGACTGCTTCTTATGGTCTTTATTTTGTCTGCTATATTGCCGCCTTCTAACAGTGATATAGTGTAATAGTGAATTAATATAGCAAGCATATCATCTTTATGCTCATTACAGGGAAAAGTGAGATAATAATAGAGATGGCGGACTTAGTCGAGAGCTTCTTAAAGCGCCGACCTTTTGGGGGACTCTTCCGCTCTTCTGTGTGTCTTCTAATCCAATCAGGAATTCGATTATGCCGTCCCTTTCGAATGAAGTTTGGACATTTAGAAGGAGGATATCGTTCCGGTGGTGGTGTCTTCTAATCTCCGTTTATTCTTTAAGCAGTGCATAGAATTCCTGTTATTCAGGCTTTTCTTAGAAAAGAGAGTTCTTAGTACTTAACAATTTCTTGAAAATCTTTAAGAATGATCAGCAACTGGAGATAATGGAGAGTTAGCAGACTATTGAGAAAGAGTGGAAAGACGATAGAGGAAGCACTCCTTTAGCTCCGTGATGTATTGAGCAAATGGGAAGCAAGTAAATAAATGAATCGGCGACCGATAGACTGCACAAAGTGATGAATGGCCAAGTTTTGCTTCAACACATCGAGAGAAGAGTGGAAATTGCAACAA
>JAHWFO010111622.1:122399-137024 GCA_023313115.1 Rhysida immarginata | reverse complement strand
TTATTATTATTATTATTATTATTATTATTATTATTATTATTATTATTGTTTGGGGAAGCCAAACTCGGATCAAGTCTTTTGTAAATTGTGTGTGTTGGGGATGGAAATATCAATTATGTAAGCCACTTTGTTTTGCTTATCTACTAGTGTAATGTCTGGTCTGTTATGAGGGATAGTTTTGTCAGTGATTATAGCTCTGTCAAAATATAGTTTATGTGTGGTGTTCTCTAAGACAGTGTCGGGGATATATTTATAGTAAGGAGTGTGAATGTCCCTTAGCTTGTGTATCTTAGCTAGATGTTGATGTATGATGTTGGCTACCTGGTTATGTCTGTGTAAATAATCTGTCTGCGTGAGTATTTTGCAACTGGATATGACGTGTTGGATGGTTTCCTCTGCGATATGGCATTTCCTGCAAGACCCGTCAGTCGAATCTTTGATAAAATGTTTTCTGTAACTTTTAGTGTTAATAACCTGGTCTTGTATAGCAATCATGGTTCCTTCAGTTTCCCCAAAGAGACTCCCTTCACTCAACCAAAAGTTCGACGCTTTTTTGTCGACGTGTGGCTGGTTGAGGTCAGAAGGATGTCTACCGTGGAGTTGCTTTCCGAGCCATGATTGAAATTTAGTGCATGCTGTAGGAATGTTATGGGTGTTCTGCATGCTGTTCAGATTCAGAGGTGTGTATTTTGTATCAGCCATGCTGATTGCTTTGTGTAATGGTGATGTTTGTTGTTTAGAGTGAAAGAATTCTCTGAGTGACTGAGTCTGTTTCTGGTGTAGATCTGTTATGTCAATAAGACCTCTGCCTCCGTCTGAACGAGGCAGGGTGAGCTTTCAATAGCTGCGTGTGGATGGTGCTTTCTGTGCTTTGTAAGCAGTTTACGTTGTTTCCTTTCAAGTCCCTCAAGATCTGGGTGTGTCTACTGTATGACTCCAAAGGAGGAGGAGAGTATTGGCGTGGCATAAGTATTGATGGCCTTGATTAAATTTCTGGAATTTAAATGCGTTTTAAGTATTGTCTCTAGCCTATGAAGTTATTGTTTAGTGAGTGTATTCTTTATGTGTTTGTGCTCCAGAAGCTTGGCTTGCTTAAATCCTAGATATTTGTAAAATTCGTCATTTTTCATAGCAGCAATGTGATCTGGTTCATCTAATGTGAAGCCCCCTTCCCTGAGTACTCCATTTTCAATGTGAATGATTTTGCATTTGTCCAACCCAAATTGCATTTGTATGTCTTTTGAAAAGGTTTGTGTAATGTCAAGTAATTGGTGCAATTGTGTTCGTGTGGAGGCGTAGAGTTTCATGTCGTCCATGTAGAGTAAGTGTGAAAGCGTATAGTGGCAGCTTTTAGTATGTTTAATTGTGTAGCCGTAAGTTGGGCTACAACAGGGGCGGGAAACCACCAGATAAACTCGAAGTCCAAACCCGATGTTGTCTCCCAACAGGCGAAAAGCCTAAAATGGGATTATTGAATATACAGGGTGATTACAAAAGAACTTCACACTTTTAGAAATTTATTACATCAATGCTATTCAGAATATAGACACACCACATACGGATTCTTAAAGAAAAACTCTTGAAGTCTATTGTGACACAGTTAAAGATGGTCAATATGCCCCCTTGTAGTCGAATTCGTCCCAAACCCGCATTAACATGTCTCCATCAATCCCATGTATCGCTACCGTAATGTGTTCTTTCAGCTCGTCTAGGTCACGGGGAAGGGGTAGGGTGAATACCTTTTTTTTACACACCCCATAAAAAGAAATCACAGCGGTGGATTGGTCGAGCAAACAATAATCTGGAACTTGCAAAGTGGCCACTTTGGAGCCCCGACCTCATATCTTGTGATTTCTTTTTATGGGGTGTGTAAAAAAAAGGTATTCACCCTACCCCTTCCCCGTGACCTAGACGAGCTGAAAGAACACATTACGGTAGCGATACATGGGATTGATGGAGACATGTTAATGCGGGTTTGGGACGAATTCGACTACCGCATTGATGTATGCCGAGTCACGACAGGGGGGGCATATTGAAAATCTTTAACTGTGTCACAATAAACTTCAAGAGTTTTTCTTTAAGAATTTGTATGTGATGTGTCTATATTCTGAACAGTTTTGATGTAATAAATTATTAAAAGTGTGAAGTTCTTTTGTAATCACCCTGTACATTTAGAAGAATAAGTAAATGCAATTAAAATAATAATGATAATAAAATTAGTAATGAAATGATACAATAACAATAATAACAAAGTTAATAATGAAGATGTGATATATTAGAATGTCAATAATACTGAAAACTAAAAATCAGAAACAATAACTTTCTTTTGTCCAGAGGAGAATTCGTCGAAATTAACTTTTAATTTGTAAAAAGGATCAATATTCGATATGTTAGTTCTACATTTTCTTGTTAGTTTGCTTCTTGGACCTGGACTGGCGAACGACAAGATTGAAACAAAAGTCGGGTACACAAATACTACCTGTAATAATCCGGGAGAACGTTTTGTACATAAAATTATGATAATTGACAGATAAATCGAACATAGAGTAATTATTTTTCAACAGTTAATTATGTGTTAATTTTGAATTTTAAAAACTTATAAAAATTGTTTGCTCTTTCCTGCTACAGAATAAAATTTTGCTTACTGCCTGAATACCAGATCCAGATGCCATACACAATTTATGATAGTATCAAATATTTAAAAAGGTAAGCGGGTTTTTAAAGAAATTTGACAACCTCTTAAATATAGCAATGCTTTTGCACACTTCTTTAATCAAAGATTTTATATGGGTGGCAAAAAAGAGAAGTTTGGAAGAAAATGCCTAAATCTTTTACTAGAATGCAAGAAGATGATCAAAATCAAAACCTTTTACTAGAAGGGCAGAATCGAGATGATAGTTAAAAAACAAAGTTTACTCTTTTGTGTGAAAAAGTCATTATGGACGATTTTTTGGCGTTAAGAGTGAGAGCATTATTACCGGCCCAGCCCCTAACCATGTTAATTACATTTTGAAGCTCTTGACAGTCGGACCATAATCATAGAAGGGAAGTAGGGACCATGCTTTTATATTGAAATAGAAGAAAATAATGTTTTATTACTAAAGATGTTTTAATGCTTATCTGAAAACAATTGTTGTATACGTTTTTTTATTAGAGTTAAAAGTAAACTAAAAAATTTAGTTTACAATTCTTGATGAGATATTTGTAGAAAAAATTGCAACCGAACTTTAAAGTGTGCAGTCACTAGATATTGTCTCCGCGGGTGTTTTGTGAAACTGTGTCGCTGCTGCAGATTTGGCTCCAACCGCAGGAATTGTTTTTCAGTTTGGGTCGTTTATTTAATTTCATTTAAAAGATATTGTAAAAATTATATTATTTATTTTTTATTTGTTATGTAGTTAAAAAAATTGTTAATGAAAGTAAGTATATTTAAAAAATAAATTGAATAAAAAAAAATCAAATACATGCATAATCATAGTACTCTCATATCATGATTAAGGTACACAAAATGTTTCTTAAAATTTATAATTAATTTTTAAAAAGAAATGAACGCATCGTGGTAAGATTCTGTAAAAAAACCTGATGTTCTAGATAGAGTGAAAGTGATAATGGGGCTTTTAGAGGGGGGGTTGGGGATGTAGGGAGGGAAAGCCAAAGACACGGAAAGAAGCTGTAGAAAGCCTCTTGACAAATTAGAGAATAGTTGGAGGGAGAATGGAGTGGGGGAAAGGTAATGAATAAATGGTGCCTTTGCGAAGGTTAATGTCATTATAGGGAATTGACTTTCATAAGAAAAGGAGTCTAATTGCTTTTTTTTCTTTTTTGTTATGGAAGTTGTTATGAAGAGTATAAAGACTAACGTCCTGTATGGAGTGACCACGAGAATTTAAGTGTTTAGCGAATGTATTTTGTTCACCCTGTATTTTGTATTATATCCAGACTAGTTTTTATTTGGCGAGGGAATTGAAGAGAGATGTTTGTAATGCAGTGAAAAGTAAAACACATACAAAACTTGCAGAATTGCTTTGTTAATATTTGATCTTATTCTCTGATTATACTTGAACTGTTATTTATTTTTTAAGAGTATAATTCTGTTTTAAATTTATTAATAATAAAAGGCAATAGAGTTTAATAAATGCACAATTGAAATTTTATTTTTGATATGTTGTCATTCATTTTAGATTTTATCATTTTGTAAATAAAAGTTTAACAGGAAAAAAAGCTTGGAGCCAAAACAGCAGTGGCGCCATCATGCGGTGGAACATAGGGAACTACAAAGTTTCACTACATACCTTCTATGATTATGGTCGGACCAGTTTTTTAAACATTTGAATAATTTTAAATCGTCGGCGTACATAAGATAATTGACAAACTTGGTATTAATATAATAGGCAATATCCGCAACGAAAACATTAAAAAGAATGGGTTATATAGGAGAACCCTGCGGGACACCACTCTTAATGAGACCTCTCCCAATGGAAAGATCTTTTTCAATAGATAATAGCAGTGATTATAATAAAAACAGTAATAATAATAATAAGAAGAAGAAGTAGAAGAAGAAGAAGAAGAAAAAAAGAAGAAGAAGAAGAAGAAGAAGAAGAAGAAGAAGAAGAAGAAGAAGAGGCAATAAGAAGAACAGTAGAAGAATATTATAGTAATACTAAGTAATAACAAGAGATAAAACCCGCCAGAAAAACTGGGAGGCCGAACCGGAACTTGCACCAACATAAAGGAAAAACCCAACACAGGAAAAAACATACAGGAAAAAACATACTCATACAAATACCCATACGTATATAAAAAAATAAAAAAAAGAAAGAAAAAATCTAACTAGTACAAAAAAGGGAACATTGTTTATCAGAAAAAACATCCAAATGGGGTAAAGACTTATAGTCAATGTCTACCAGTTTGTTGGCAGGATCAAAGTTAAGAACATTCGTATTTCTTGTCTCCAAAAAAAACAAAAGTTGATGGGGTCTATTAGAATTCGGAACCCGAAAGCCAATAAGATCAAGAGTTCACGGAGCAGGAATGCTCCCATTAATTATCTTTAACAAAATTTTTCCTACCATTTTATTAAGAATCGATTGCCAAATAAATAACGAGGTCAGGGAGGCGGAGTCTGTAATTTTCTCTGTGCAGCGCAGAAAACGATGAAAACTCAGCAGATGGTCAAATAACTGAGTGCTGCCCGAAAAATAAATCCATGGGGCGTACATGATTTTAGATAACATAAAACACTTATATAGCATAAGAAATGTTCTTTGTCTCTTGAAGAAACCAGCAATGTAGAACGAAAGAAATTTTGCAAAAGGAATAGTTAGGGGAAGAGAAAGATGCATTGAAACTTGAAAGCGAGCGAGAATAACATATAACCTTGAAATCCGGTAGAATTGACTCTAGAACAATGGAAAAATTCACTGAACATAACGAATTTTTTTGCGATCGATGGGGTGAGTAAAAAGCAGCCATCCACATTCAAAATTAAGTTGGGAAACCCTTAAACAAGCGAAATGTACCCATAAAAGAAACAGAAACTAAATTGCACAAACTTAGCATGTAGGCAAATGCCAAATGTTAGTTCCTGACATGGAGCAAATTCACATAACCAGAAACCAAAAACGTATAAGCAACATTTTACAATACGTAAAAGAAAAAAATAGGCGATCTAATCACTATACATGAAACCACTGCATGGACGTATTGGATTATCAATACTAATAAATTAAATTTAAAAAAATATTATTATTATTAAAGCAACATGAACGGCGTATTTTAATCAGTAAAACTCATAAACTTGAAAATCATTCTCTGTACAAAGAACTTTTTTTTAAAAAAAAATTGTGATATCTCAGAATAAAAAGAAAAGGAAGGGGTGACACATGGACAAAGCAGACGTTAGTCTTTTTCATTGTACAACGTAGTGAAAATAAAAGGTACACCCAAATTGAATGTGGATAAATTTCAGGAAGCCAATTCATTACAGGGTGCCAAAAAATCCGTGAGAGAAGCCAAATTGAAAGAAAGAAATCTTCAAGAACTAACTAGAAACCAAGTGAATGCCGTTCACACAAAGAAACCGGGGAGGAAAAGAGAGTGGTAATTTAGTTTGTTAGTTAGCAGCTCTGAATCTAGCCTTAAACATAGCAAGCCTAGCTCTCACTCCACCAAAGAATCAAACAGAAGGCAAAAAAGTAAACACCAATTGGTTGGCACATCTGCACGGTGAGCAGAAGGTTCCTGGTTCGATCCCAGGCTGTGAAATTTTCTTTCCTATATTTTATCAATAATGTCAACATCTGAGGTTCGGCGTGAAAAAATCCTCTTAAGACCTTTCATTTATTAATCTTTAACGATTATACGCCAGTAGGAAAGATAGTCCCAGCCCGCGAACTGGGTACTGCTCCAACCAGCCCTAAGGACATGTAGATAGCGTATTGCTTCCATGTCCACTGTGGCGCAATTGGCTGGCGCATATGCACGGTGAGCAAAAGGTTCTTTTTCGATCCCAGGCTGTGGAATTTTCTTTCCTATTTTTCATCAATATTATCAACATCTGAGGTGCGGCGTGAAAAAATCCTCTTAAGACATTTCATTTATTAAAAAATAAAACAGAAGGCAAAAAAGTAAGACAGTGACAAAAAAAAGTAAAACAAAAAAAAAACAACAGAAAACCGTCGAATAAAAATAGACTGCAATATGAACACGAAGTGATCACGTCAACATACACATTTTTATTTTATCGAAGTATTAAAACAATGAATTCAGGATGCAATTGGCGAAATACACAACTTAGAATCATAAATTTTTTTGAAATTTTATTTCCGCTAGTACAAGGAGCGATAGTAACGGCGAATATTTCCACGAGATTGCCTTCCGTGCATCTATAATACACTGATTGAAAGAAAGTAATTGGACACTTTCGATTTTAAACGTTTTGTCGAATATCCAGAAAAATACTTGACGAATTATCCAGAAAATTAAGGGATGTAAAAAGCATGTAACACCACATATATTTCAGCGAAGGTTTGGTTCCGAAGGTAAATAGGGTACCAGCAACACAGTGAACCAAAAAATTAATGTTGGGGATCACCCTGAAAAAAATAACGCTTGAAATGCGTTGTAGCTTTAGCATAGGATTAAGAAGCTTCTTTTACTTATCCGTGTTTATTTATATGAGAATAGCACGTATATTCATGGAGATATAAAGATTTCTTTAAAAAAATCAATTTGTTTTCGTAAGTTTTTTGTTTATAACGTGCAGCGTATTCGACCCAATGCAATGCCATTTTCAGAAAACTTGACAAATTATAATAGAGACAACACCCTGCAATCAGAATATGAAAATATAAAAAATTTGATGAAACGTGAGCATTTATACTAAATAAAATTTAACTGCGCAAGCGCTAGATTTATCAAAACGTCTTTAGACAATTTCTTAGCCAAATGTATAGAGCTACTTTTCTAAAAAGCACAAGCAAATATCTTGAAAATTCAGAAAGATATCGTCGATAGAATGAGTTGAATTTCAGTCGCTCTCAAAAATAAACAAAAACGATAAGGGGTGTTATCCAAATTTTTTCAGGAACATTATTTTACTCCGCGTTTTCAGGAATCGTACATCATTGGAAACATGTCACACAGCTGGGTCCTAAGTCGAGTACTAAAGGGCATCATCACCAACATCGAGTCGATCATTCAAACCATGGCGGTAATTGAATAGGGTAACCCTATTTTCCAAAACCGGCCTGACAGACCCCTTTACGAAATCCCGTTGGTAGCCTATTTTCTTGCCGTTATCATAGAATTGGAACACTTTAAATGATAAACAGATCGAATGCGAATAAGAGGACGAGGTAGAAGAGATGAGTTAGAAACAGCTACGATGGCAGCAGTAGCCAAGGTGGAGGCTAGAGCAAAGAACGTTAAGGAAAAGAATGAAAGCTCTTTACACTACGTTTACATGCACGTTTACATGAACGTTTCGATCCGGATCGACGTGAGTTAATCCAAAATTGCATCGCGTTTACATGCATCTAACTCGATCCGGTACGAGTCCGATAAGATGCCCTGTGGGTAAAGCTCTAGATTAGGAAAGTACTCCAGACTTTGTCATCTACTACAGAATCCGCCATTGTTGGCTCAGTCGGCCTTATCACTTGAATTACGCTTCCTCTATAATACGGCTGAAATGCAATTTTTTAAAATTTTCTCATTAGGTCTGGAAATATAATTGACAATCAATAAATTTTGTAATTATTGATTTTTTCTTTAAATTTTGTTTTCAATTAAAATTTTCTATATATAAATAATAAGGTTGAGGTCATTTATAATGTTAACTATAATGTTATTTAAAGTTTTTGATTTATTTACCTCAATATAATAATCCTTAATAACTTTTAAAATGCATTTGCATGATTAAGTTGTTTATACTTATTTTTATCAAAATATAATTTTATACATTCTTATCAAAACATAATTTTAATAGGTTTTATCAAATTAATTTTTAGATTTATATCAGAAACTTCAATTTAATAGAAAGAAAAATAACTCCGAAAACACTATTCCACATTTAGTTATTTTTCTTTCTATAGTTGTGTCCACAGTTTTTGGCTTGATTCCATTGTTTCAATTTAATAGTTTATTTTAATTGTATTAAATAATAAAAATTATAAAATTACAATTACAATAATTATAAATAATTATCAAATTATAATTTAATAAAATAGAAATTGTTAAAATGAAATTTTTGATATAAATATAATATTTAATTTGATAATTATAATTTGATAGGCAATTTGAAAATTTTTAATTAGGAAAAATGACATTTTGATAAAAAAGTTTACAAAAAAAATTTAAACATTCAATGTATTTTAAAATTTATTCATTTATTTATTTATAGATATTTATTGTGTTGAGGTATAAATCAACCAAGAATTTATTTTAGCTAAAATTTTCTATATTTTTTCTTTCAACCAAAGAGCTAATTTAAACTCGATCCGGATAATGTGTTTATATGCACATTATTGGATTGAACTCTTTCCTGAGGCATGTTTCCCTGGCTTCAAACCACCTTTTTGACTGGATTGAACTCGATCCGGATCGGGGTGTTGAAGCCTGTTTACATGCCACTTTTTGCAGGATTGACTTGAAACTGGTCTTTCGATCCGGATCAAAAGTGTGAATGTAAACGCAGTGTGTGTGTAAGTTTGTAGATCCTAGCGCCCCACAGCCTGGCGGGAAAGTGGTATGCAGAGAAGTTGTCGCTCAGGTCAAAGAGGGCAGCAAATGCTTTGCTATATCTGCATTCATTGAAGTTTTAAAATGCTAAATTAAATTATTATTCATTTATTTTCTCATTTATTTATTGACACGGTTTATTATATTGAAAGTATAATTATTTTATTCCATAACATTAATTTATAATGAAATCTTGTAATTTTTTTAAATTCTGTAATTTTTAATATAGTTTATTATTATTATTATTATTATTATTAGATAAGCATTCCCAAAGGAATAAACAAGGTAAAAGGACGAACGACCGACGTAAAATGTCTCCGTCTATATTAAACACTCAAAACCAAAAATAGGTAGCAACCACAGACGATCGAACGTTGAAGACGCTTCTCTTAGTTAGGCTGATAAAATTCCTTGATTCGTCTCCTAAAATGAGCAGACGTGACAGAACATCTTGGCGATTCACATTTTATCGGTATACTGCGAAGCTCTGGTGGTAGGGAATTCCATATCGTTATGGCATTATATGGGAAATGTCTGGAAAGATAGGTTGATATCTTATAGGGAATTTCAATCTTATTTTTTCTTGCCGTTCGGTAATTGTCAGATTTTCGAAGCCACTTTACTATGAATGAAGCTGGATGATGGGGATTTCGGAGGGCACCCGACAGTTCGACGAGAAGTCCCGTTGCACGCATGGTTTCAAACGTCGGTAACTTTTGATTGTGGCACAACAAAGTGATTGAGTCATATTTCTTTGCTCTAAAAGTTACTCTGAGCAAAGCATTATATGCTACTTTTAATCTCTGAAAATTATGCTGGGGAACATTTGCCCACAGAACTACCGTATAATTGAGGTAAGGAATAATTTTGGTTTCAATGACTACTCTAAGTTCGTAGTTGGATAACAAGGATCTTAATCTTTTCATGAGATAGCCGCGGCTTTTCAGGCCCGTAATTATCTTTTCACATAAGCTACTGAATTGTAGGGTATTATCAAACGTGAATCCCAGAAAGGTCAAAGAATGTCTATTTTCAAGTTTTCGAGAAATAGTTAATGTTTTTGTTTTATTTGCGTTCAACTTCATGCCACGGGTACTCTACCATTTCTCTATCCATTTGAGATCATCTTGTACTTTAGTCATTATTTCTTCATGTTCGCTTTCTTTATATGGGGAGTAAAGTATATTATCGTCTACATAGCTGGTTATCTGCAGATTAAATTCATGGTGGTAAAGAGATGAAGTAGCTACCGCAAACAACAAGGGGCCAATACTGGAGCCTTGTATCACTCCTCGTAGCGATTCCTGGTAACTGGGAGGGTCACCATCTATGACATTTTTCCTTGACATGAAGTAGTCTTTTATAAGTGCTGGATACTCTCCCGAGACACCGAAAGATTTTAGACCTTCAAATAGTTGTTGGCGTGAGATGGTATCGAAAGCCTTGGAGATGTCGGTTTGTACCATCATAAAATTATTACCTTTGTCTATGGCTTCCGTAGCTTGTATGTATGTTTGCATGGGGCACCAATTTACCGGAACATTGGGCCGACTGCCCTTTTGTTTAGAAAGGAAGCAAATGTTTATTTTAACATGACTTTTATTCACTTACTTTTTTAAAAGTGATTTAAAAGCTGACACCACAGAAAATTAGACCGTGGAAAATATATTGAACATAATTTTTTTTATAAAATAAAAATAAAATCAATTGTGGTCAATGCATTCATTTTTTTAAGAATTTTTTTTGGCTAAAAACCTGCAACGTCTGCAGCCGAATTTGTTTCAAATAAATTTGGATTTTCAGTGTCTAGAGTTATTGGATCAGAGTCAAAAGAAGACTTTGCAACTGCTTCGAATTCAAGTTGGCAATAACAGTTCATTATTATCCTTTTCACAGTTTCCTACTGACCAGAATAAAAAATAATATTTGTGGCCATAAGTTATTTTGTAGCAATGATGTTTAATTGCTTGGCAATTGTTTTACCATTAGCAACACACGCGCAAGATATCTGATAAGCTGAGGCCGCGCTGAAATGCATTGTTATGGCAGCACAAACAATCAAAAAACGTATAAGGATAAGAAGTGAAGACTGTGTTTATATCACGCGATAAAAGCTGCCCGATCATCAAATGGGGCTACTCTGCAACACACATTTCCCGCCAGACTTGGGCGGCGCCAGGGAAAATTTCAGTTGACGAGGCTGCCTCAGGGAGGCAGGAACTCCTCCCACCTCTTCCAGCAATATGTGGTTAATACGTTGCAGGAGAAGTTGGGGGAAGAAGTGCATACCTTCCTGGATGATATCCTCATATCAACGAGGACCTTTGGCGAGCATCTCACTTACGTCTATGCGAGCCTTTGCTTCTTACTCTTATACGTTCTTCGGCTTCAGGTTGTAGAGGACGAGGTGGACGACTGGAACAACGAAGATGATGATGATGATGATGATGATGATGACGCGGAACCAATTGACCATGTATGAAAATTAAAAAGACAATAAAAAAAGAAAAATTAAAACTAAAGAAACAAGAATGAAAATAAACATGAAAATGGGAAACAGTGTGGGATAGAGTTCAGAAAACGATCCCCGCATGGGGACGTTTTCATGGACGCACCCCGTCCTCACAGGACAAAAAAAGTTTCACGTGGTTGGAAAACCGAATGATTTGGTCAGACCTCAGACCCTGTAACGTCAGAATGACGTAGGAAGCGGGTGGGTCTCGTAACTGGAATGCTGAGCTCTGATTGGTCGCCTTTTTCAAGGACATTTGGAATCCGTCTTGGATACTTACTGCTGTAGATTCATACAGTTATCTGTTTTTAATGGATGTAATTTATGGTTTCCACTAATAGAGAAAGAGCCCTCGCAGTAAGGAAAATTGTTAAAAAAACAGTAATGCTTTTAATCTGACTTACTCAAAATAAGAGTTGTTGTTCGAATATTTAAAATGAAGAATTCTCTATACACTTATTTATTTTTTAGCAAATAATATTTGAAGACAAGATGACAATATATGGAATCCTACAAGCAATTTTTTTCCTGTCATGTACTTTTGCAAACAAGCTAAATGATCTAAAACCTGAAGACGCCATGAACAGGCTAAAATTTAAGGAACAAAAATTATTCAGTATTATTAGGAATGAGATATTTTCAGGTAAAGGTAAATTTTCTTTTTGGATTTTTCCAAATACGATAAGTCCTGCAGGTAAGGAAATAAAGAAAAAATAATTCAACCATTAATTCTGTTATGATAATGTTTCTCGTAATATTTCCATAATACAGGTGGACCCAGTTCTCTGGAGGAAGAAACTAAGCATCATATAAAAAAAAGATCTTACCCAGCAGACCATCTGGACTACATGCAGAATACTAAATTAAATCAAATTATGGTAGGGAGTAAAGCGACAGAAAAACATTTAGACACAAGAGAACTGTTTTCTGAAATAGAAAATGAAAACTCATATCAAATATCTGGTGAAAATATTGCAATCCCTTATTTGGATAATTTAATACCTCTCAGTAAACAAGAAAGAGTTGTAAGTGTCCTGCATAATTTATGGCACTTCTATGAAACACGTTTACAAAATTTAAACGTTAAACAAAACTAATCTATAAAATTTCATGGGAAAAAGTAAAATAAGCATTCGTTTCATTTCAGGCCAAGTTTGGTTCAAATCTCATACCATGGACACTCCGAGGTTTAAAAGATAACGAATTCTTTGAAGAAAATGATGATGGAATTTTAGCTGCAAAATATCTTCCTTTTAATTTTGACAACACAGCAAGTAAATAAATGTTTTGTAATAATTTTGAAAATTTATTCTTAAACTAGTATTTGAATAAATTTATTCATTTGTCATTTTCAGCATTTTACAAATTATTCCATGACCAATCATCATTAAAAACTGATGAGTATTTTCCGTACATGAATTTTCCAAGAATAGATAACAAAATTGTACAAAATAATATCCCACAAGCATCAAGTAACAGCAGATCATCAAAATATGGATACATTAATTCGATCACTGGGAAATTGTTCCTAGAACCTTCTAAACGGCGTCCATTTCCCGAAATACCTGCTTTACCAGCTGTGCCTCTCTTTCCAGATAAAGATTCTTTTCCTGATATGCCTTCCTTTCCTAACACACCTCCTTTTCAGGATGTACCTTATTTTCCAGAAGAAGCTCTTTTTCCTGATATGCCTTCCTTTCCAAATATGCTTTTATTTCCCAATCTGCATTCCTCTTCTGACACGGAAAAACTTAAAATTATGCCGTCAGTTTCAAGTATTTCTTCACCACAGTCACATGAAAGTAAGCTCAAGGAAAATTCAAAAATATATACAGAGGGAGAATATGGCTATCAGCCATCATTTATACAAAATACCTATTATTATCCTCCAGAGAGTCCAACAATTTACGAAATAAATAATGTCATCCATTCTCCTTTATATAAAGAAAATTACCCTTACTACCTTTTAAGAAGACCAGCAATTGAGGAAGATCAACGGATTCCAAATATTCTGAAAAATTATTATCCTATTCAATTTAAACATTACCAACCAGACGTAATACACAAGCTCATTCACAGACTACCCTATATAGATAATATTCTATATTATCCACGTGACAGTGGGATAAATAATAACGGTCAGAAAGTACCACAAATTTTTGGGGAAGTCCCAGGTAACGAATATATGGGATTCAACAAATATAAACCTGAAGTTCTAGAAGAAGTCATTAGTATGCCCTCATATTTAGAAAGCAAATTTAATAATTCTTATGAAACCACAACTGGTATAGGAAAATGGATTCCAAATATTAGAGAAGAAAAGAAATCTCTGGAAACTGACGAAGAAACGCATTTGCAATCCAATGGACAACGTTTTATCCACCAAACTCCTGCAGAGAAAATAATAGTTCAAGAAGGGCAATGGAGACCTTATCATAAAGACGAATATTTAAATTATCATCTACTAGGATACGCCGACCTTCAACCAGAAATAATATTGGAAACTCCGAGTTTTCAACAGGACAATACAATATTTGATGGAGGAAAATGGGTCCCAGAATTTAACCAAGAAATTCGAAATTACCCTATAAAATATCATGAACATCACAGAGTTCCAGGAATCGATGAAAGCAGGGGCATTCCATTAAATGAAGAACATTTTCTCTACCAGCCTCCCGGAAAAACAACTATCGCTGATGAAGGTCAGTGGAGCCCTTATGGTAAACAGGAATACTTAAATTATCATCTACTAGGATACGAAGATTTTCAACCAGAACTAATATTAGAAACCGCGAGTTTTCAACAGGAAAATACAATATTTGATGGAAAAAAATGGCCCTCAATAATTCAACAAGAAATTCTAAATTTCCCTG
>JAHWFO010111622.1:108791-122389 GCA_023313115.1 Rhysida immarginata | reverse complement strand
CCTGCAGACGGGATAATAGTTGATGAAGGTCAATGGAGCCCTTATGGTCAACAGGGATATTTAAATTATTATCCACAAGGATACGAGCATTTTCCACCAGAAATAATATTAGAAACACCATTTTTACCGCAGGAAAATACTACATTTCATGGAGGTAAATGGGCCCAAAAATTTCTAGAAGAAATTCCCAATTTCCCAGTAATAGATCATGGACATTACAGTGTTCCAGAAAGCGATGAAGTTATGCACATTCCATCATATCAACACCGTTTTCTGTTTCCTTTTCCTGCAGAAGGAATAATAGTTGGTGAAGAGGAATGGAACCGTTATGATGAACAAGGAATTGTAAAAAACTTTTCACAACGATTTGAACATTATCATCCAGTTCCTCTTGAAACTACCATAACCAGTGAAGAAATTTCCAGACCAATGATCCAGGAAGAAATTAAAGATCGGCCTGACTTTTATGGGTTATTCCAAATTCCACCATTTAGTGAAATAAATGATCATCCATTGTATGAACAACAGATTCTAAAATATCCCTCTAAAGTGGTAATCCCTCAGTATTTACTGAAAAATACAGATAAATTTTATTTCATTCCACATTTCAGTCATGAAACACCTTCGTTTCTTCGTTATATAAAAAATTATAAATTACCTTATTATTTCCTAAATTATCCCGATTACATTGATTATTATGACAAAGGTTCGGCGGAAATGCCCAGTTTTGAAGATGTGTCTTCTTCTGATGAAGTTCTCACTGGTTCTGAAGATAACTTTCCAGAATATATCAAGCATATTTTAAACCAGAAAGGGGATCAGCACCCCTATTTCATTCCGAAATATGTAAATGTTATTTCATGTGATATTTATACACCCGAAGATTGTCCATATTATATTCATGGTTATTTAAACTTTTCCAACTTATTGGAATATGGTAATAAAGACTCCGTAGAAATGACTAGTATTGAGGATTCACTGTATTATCTAGGAGAATACCCAGCTGAAGGAAATTATTATATCCCAATTAAGAAAGATAATTACACCATTCCAAAAATCAGATATGTAATCCCAGATGACGAAAATTATTTACCTTATATCGTACCAGAATATCTAGATGAAGGATCCCATTTTATCCTTCAAGAGACTAATCACCATCTCTCTTATATACCGAATTATTTATTTGGTAGGCCACACCGTATACCTATAACTACAGATAATTCACCATCTTATATACCAGGTTACAATAACGGAAGACCTTATTATATACCCCAAGAAATAAATGAACATCATAGTTATTTTCCAGATAATATCAATGTTAAACCTTACCTTATCCATGAGTACGAAGATAATTCACCCTATTATGTACCAGCTTATTCAGCTGAAGATTATTATTATATCTCCCAAAAAAGGGATCAATTCCAGTATGACATACCAGACCATGTGCTTCACAGATTATACTCTATTCCTGAATTCAATTTACCTTACTCTCTATCTGCATATCCAGATGAGCGTATTTATTACATCCCTGGTGACTTGTGTGCAAACAATGCAGATATTCAACCTTTCCTTGTCCCTACACCGGAATACCTAGAGAGGGATCAATACACTTATTACATTCGAGAATATTTATATGGCAGACGATTCCTTTTACCAGAAGCTAAATATACTTCTCGCTATTATGTACCTGGATACCCAAATGAAGGACCTTATTATATCCTACAAGATAGAAATGATTACGTCTATTATATACCTGATTATTTTTCTGGTAGACCATACAATATCTCTGAACCTGATGATTATATACCTTTTTATATTCCAGATTACAAAGATGGACGACCTTACGATATCCTCCGCGAAAATGATGAACATGCCTATTACATTCCAGACAATATGTATGATAGACCATTCCCTGTTACTGAACTTATAGATAATTTAGGTTATTTTGTACCTACATATCCAGATAAAGTTATTTATTACTTTCCTGGTGATAGGCATGAACATTCCTATAATCATTCACACAATGCATATATGAGACCTTATCATGTCCCTACACATGAGGATATTTCACCTTATTATGTACCAGATTATCCATATGAAGATTATCACATCACTCGAGCCAGGGACCAAAAACTATATTACATGCCATACTATTTTTCTGGCAGATCATACCATAACCCTGAACCCGAAGCTAATTTACCTTATCCCTCATTTGTGTACCCAGACGAAAAACTTTATTATGTCCCTGATGAAGGGTATAAGTACTCATATTATAATCCAGAGTATATATATTTGCCACCATACCCTATCAATAAATCTCATTATATACCACAGTACCCAGATGACAGACTTCGTTACATCCCCCAAAACGAAGATCAATATTCCTATTACTTTCCTGACTACGAGTATATTAGAACTAAACTTATTCCTAAGCCTGTATATAATTTTCCCCATTATGCACCTGTTTATCAATATGGAAGACCTTTTTATATCCCTCATGATAGGGATCAATACTCCTCCTACTATCAACACTATGTAAGGTCTCATCCTATCTCTGAAGTCAAAGTTAATTCACTTAATCACATAAAAGACTATAATTATGAATCACCTTTTTACAGCGATAAATATATAGATGAATACCCATATAACGTTCCAGGTGGTATTGATTTGAACCGCAACCAATTCCCGAAATATCAATCCACATCATTTTATCATAACCCACAATACCCAGATGATAGAACTCATGACATCCCCAATGACAGGGAAAGATTCCATTATTCAGTTTCTATATCTCACTATCTAAGTAAGGCACTGAATATTTTACCTTATCATAATTCAAAATTTATAGATGAAATCCCCTTTTTTTTTTCTTTTTTTACCAAAACTGAATACCCTGTTTATATTATTCTGTTTAGAGATTTGAGGACTTATTATATATCTAAACTAGAATATTTAGTGCCGTATTTCATTCTTGGCTTCCGAGACGAGACACCGTTTTATAACTATTTGGTTAATATCATTATGAAATTTCTATTGCTGATTTCTGAGTCGTCTCTTGCAGAAACTCATACACGATCTACAGATTTTGACGCATTTCCTTGGCAGATGATCAGAGATTTCTGGTATAAAACCCTAATATCAAATCAGTTATATTTATATATATTGCCAAGCACATGACCTCTATATAAAGGGTTTTCTTTTTTTGCAATCTTTATTCCCGTATACAATTTTCAAATATACCCGGAGTTTCCCTAATAGTTATATAACTGAGACTAATGAATTCCTTCTTTATATGTATAAAAATTAGAAATTATTAATATTTTATTACCATATGAATAATAATAAATATTTTCTTATAGAGTTGTAATGTAATTTGGAATGGGTAATTACGTCTCTTCTAATTAACAAGACATTGTATTTTGGAATATTAAATATTATTTTGTTTTTTGAAAATTAATATTTCCCATGAGTAGCTCTTCAGAGCAAAAAAACTTTTTTAGAATAAATAAATGAAGCCCTTATACGTGATAATGTGGTTTAATTCTTTGGTATAGTTTAATAGATTTATAACATTTTCTAACTGTTCATAAAATATCAGAAAAAAATTAATTTTTATAAAGAGAAGAATAAATTATAAACAATATCAAAATAATATTGACAAAATATTTTTATAAAGACTTGATTTTACAGAGAAGAAATGGTGATAAAAATAAATTAGTAAGATTTGAATCACATTGGATCGTGGTGACCCAAACTTATCCAGCATAATTGTTTAGAAACAATGTATGCTTCAAATGGAACCAAAAATATCCTACAAACCTTACATCTAGGTTCGATTGTGTGAGATATCAACACTTGTCTATTTTCTTATAAAGTTGCTAAAGCAAATAAATAAAACACTAAGAGTGCAGATCACTTTTATTCTGCATACTGACAGAACATCACATTGAAATACAAAACAAAACTAAAATGATACAAGGAATAAAAATAAGAAGAAAGTAACAAATAAAGTGAATTTGGTGTTTCCCCTCATTTTTTGTATTATTAAATTTATTATTGCTATTATAAAGAATTGGTTAAAGTTCTAAAAACTTCGCTGTTTTTTATCACAGTTTATTGTAAAGTTGACGATTTTTGTGAGAGGTCAGGGAAAAAAAGTCTCGCTTCGCTTTGATTAGCTATTTTGTGCTAGCGAGATGTTATTTTTCTTTCCACCGTTGTTCGATTGGTTGTATGTTTTTTCTAGTTCTGTAAATATAAGGGTATTACCCTCTATAAATCTCTCACTGATGATGGATTTTTGAAATCCGAAATGTACATCTGAGTCAGTAAAAATTTATCTATGTGTTGTGTGTTTACATCTTCGGACAACTGAGCTGGTAGCTCCTACAACCTGGTCGGGTGTAATTGCTCGACTAATAGCTTAAGTGGAAGCAATGAGCTCATCTCTGGTAATCGGCAGATTGCTGTAGTCCTCTTTCAGTGTTCCCCACAGAAAAAAATCTAATGGGATTATGTCCGGTGCCTAGGAGGCCAAGCCACTGGACCACCTCTACTGATCCATCTGTACGGATAATTGACATTCAACCAGTCTCGAACTCCTCTACCACAGTGGGCCGGGCAACCGTCCAGTTGCAATCGGAGGTTTCTTCGTACATCCAATAGCACGTCCTCAAAAAGGATGTAAAGGTGATCTTGGAGAAAATCAAGAACAACCGGGGTGTTCGCTATGTCAGGTAGAAAATGGGGACCAATGAGCTGATTTTTAAGTTTGCCCATCCACACATTGACACTGAACTAGTGTTGTAAACGTTCTTCAGCTATCGCAAGAGGATTCTCGTGTGCCCAGATATGGGCATTGTGAATATTAAAAAACACCTCTTCGAGTGAACGTAGCTTCACCCGTCCTTAAAATCAATTGAGAGAATTGTCTATATACCCTTTGAGCATTCACAAACCGCTCACAGAATTCAACGCGTTTCCATGCATCTTCAGCCTCAATTCTTGTACATGGCGGACGTGAAAAGGATGCCTACCCTCGCATCTCAGTATCCTTCAAATTGTCTCTCTGGGGATAGCTATTTCAGCAGAAGTTCTTCGCACACTTGTGGAGGGAACGTTGTTAAAATGGTCGAGAACGATATATCCTCTACGCAAGACATGATGGGCCTGTTCATCCCTTCCACATATAAACGATCCTGTCTCCCTCAGCACTTGGTGTACACTCGAAACCACCTCCCGATGTGGATGGCTCCTATGAGGAAATGCATCTGCATACAATCTGCAGGGTACTGCAGCGTTACAAGCAGCAATTCCATGGTAAAAATGAATGACCGCCTATTCTTCATTTGTGAAAACAAACGGCATAATGAACTTCGACGTTGTGTTGCACAATAGGAGCAACTGCTCAAATCAACCGCCAAGTCAATCAAATACCTTTCACATATGCTATAATTACGACGATTCCTCTTCCTGTTTGGCATATGCAAAACAGGAAGAGTACATTTAAGATTAAATAGGCAAACCTACGTTTTGCTAGAAAAAATCTCTAAAAAAAGAGATTAGACAAACGTCGATATCGCACACAGGTTCGAAACTAGATGTGATATTTATAGGACATTTTTTCTTCCATTTGAGCCATACAATGTTTCTATACAATTATGCTGGATAAGTTTGGGTCACCCTGTATACAACATTCTTATAGATGACCATGCAGTGAAGCTCACAGATATTCCCCATTCGGAAGTCAAACTACTCCCCCTTACCGTTCAAGAATTAATCGGTTCTGCCTCGAGCGATTCAGCTTTTTTCATTATGTCGCGTCCCCCAAGGTCCCATTTTTCTCGTTCTGTTGAGTTTTTCAAATTAAAAATTATCTATCGAAATTTATTTAAGTTCATGTTTTAATGAGTTTATAAGATACAAGATAATTTTAATATAATTACATTTATGTTAAACATTTGAATACGGTCATTGTTTTTTATTCTTCTTTATATTTAAAAAATTTTCCATCAGTTAAATTACTTTTTGAACAATTGTTATTTTTTACTTTGGTTAAAAATTTAATGGATTTTTTATTTTTCTAAAAGCTTTGATTTATATCGGTAGAAGGGTGGATCATAATGCAAGCTTTTATTTAACTTGCAATGTTAGTTTGTTTATGTCAAATCTTGTAATCAATATTAAACCAACGTCCTGACAAGCTATGGAGCTGAAACTTGATACACATACGAGGTCTGTTCAAAAAATACGTAGACTGTTTGAATTGCGCGGGCCCTGTTGGTCCCAATCAAAATCGCTTGGTGTCGCCATCTTCTGACAGATCCGCTGATTACAAGGCAGTTTTTTGATTGAAAATATCAGTATTGGTTGATTAGCTACGCGGTTGTTTGTGAAGTGTGTTATTTTCGTTTGGCGGATTTTTAGAATGAGTGACTTGAACGAGCAAAGAGTTGCTGTGAAATTTTGTGTTAAACTCGGAAAAACTGCCACTGAAACTTTTGATATGCTCAAGACGGCTTACGGTGATGTTACTATGAAGCGTGCGACATGTTTTAAGTGGCATGCACGTTATAAAGATGGTCGTCAGTCAACCGCAGACGATGAGCGTCCTGGACGTCCTTCCACGTCATCTGACGACGCACACGTGGACAAGATCAACACCCTGGTTCGGGCAAATCGACGTCTGACCATCAGAGAGCTTGCTGAAGAGTGTGTAAGAGTGCTCAAACGTCTGCGGGATGCTATCCGGCGGAAAAGGCCAGAAATGTGGACGAGTGGTGACTGGTTGTTTCATCACGACAACGCTCCAGCCCATTCATCTCTCAGAACTCGAGAGTTTTTGGCCAAACACTCGATCACTGCTCTTCCTCACCCACCCTACTCACCTGACCTCGCTCCTTGTGACTTCTTCTTGTTTCCCAAACTCAAAAGACCTTTGAAAGGAAGGAGATTTGAGACGATTCCTGATATAAAGGCAAATGCGACGAAGGCGCTGAAGGACATCACAAAAGAAGCGTTCCAGGACTGTTTCCAAAAGTGGAAACACCGTTGGGATAAGTGTGTGCGTCGGGGAGGAGAGTACTTTGAAGGGGACCCAGATGTGTAACTTCTGAATAAAGTATATTTTGTTTTATGACGTTAGTCTACGTATTTTTTGAACAGACCTCGTACACAGGATCGATGACAATTAATGTTATAAAAAAAATTATTCAAATCGGTGCACTGGTTCGTGTTCTCATGGTATTAATTCATTACTACGAATTGTCCAATTGCCACAACAAACAATTCGTTATGGCGAAAGTTACATGGATCTATTGTTTAGTGTTGTAAAATTAAGCTTTGTTTAGCTCACTAACCCCCATACGAGGCCAACGAGAGACAGGCCAGGGCACTCAAAAGTCACCTGACCACCGGGATCAGGGCAACAATCCAGGCAACAGGTGACTTTTGAGTGCCCTGACCTGTGGCTCGTTGGCCTCGCCCCCATATTCACCAACAGCATCTTAACCTGCTGTTTTGCAAGTCAGGCTTAAAAAGTTTAACTTCATTTTAACCTGATTGGTATACACCAACATTGCAAGGTGACAGCTTGGTTATGACCTTCAAAGATAAATCTCTTATGCCTGTATTCAGTCAGCACCTACTAGAGACAAGGCCTGATAACTGAACCGCCATAGATTGTTACATCATCATTACTCGACCAAATTTAAGGCTTATTATTGGTTAAAATACGATTAATAATGGTCAACTAATGATGATGTAACAATATATGACGTATCTGCTATCAGGCTCGGGGCCAACCATATAACGGGCCCCAGCGCTGAGAAATCACCTGACCATCTTAGTCCGGCCAAGAATCCAATCTTCATTATTTCCAACAAATGAAAAAATACAGATTGTTAAAATTTAAGATGGAAACAAGGAAGATTGGATTGTTGGCCAGCTTATCCGTTAGGGTCGCGGGGGCAGCAGCCCTCTGGATGATCTCCAGCGATCGCGATCTTCCGCCACCAGGTGCATGTCCTCCCTGATAATACCCAAGCGACTGAAACCCAGATTCTCCATGTAGTCTAGCCACCTGGTTCTAGGCCCACCCCTTGGTCTCTTACCCACTGGCTTGGAAAATAACTGCCTAGGAAGACCAGTTTATGTCATCCGTATCACGTGGCCATACGAGCGCAACTGAGATCTCTCAATGCGGTGAAGTAACGGCTCAAAACCTAACGAATCCTTCATTGTGCTGCTGTGCACTCTCAGAGGCAATACGAAGCCCATACTTTGACTAAGTCCTACGTCGAAAACCTATCTATCGAAACCAACAGACATGTATGCGCCCAAATGGAAAAGATTAAAGGGATATGTGCTTCCTTTAAAGCGTGCAAGTTTAGTGGAAGTACCTGCTATAGGAGCCTAGTTGTCAACAAACATAATCTGTTTACTTTGGACCGAAGTTCGTTTTGGAGCTGAAGCCGCAACCATAGTAACCGAGTTATCATCAAAAGTGTTCTGTTTGCTCTTGAAAAACGCTCGTTTTGGAACAGAAGCAAGAAAAAAGCCGATATCCCACTGCGAGCACCTATCCCTGAAACCAGCAGAAGTGCACGTGCCTAAATTGACAGGTTTATCGGGTTATGTGACCAACTAGAACTTCCAAGTTGGTGGAGGAAGCTGCCTTAGTTGTCAAGAAATGTTGTTTGTTTTCTGTTGAACAAAGCCAGGGTTCGAGCCACCAGTGACTCGAAATTTTGACTAGGTTTGATCGAAGAAAGAGGGATGCAGGCATAAGTAGGAGGCTGTAAATCACCCGCCTGCACGTTTACTTAACGATTTGGGCGATAATCGATGTTTGCACAGCGCACATATTGGTGGATTTCGGTGGCAAACAGAAAAAAATGGTAAAAATTGTCCACGAAACTGGAAATCCACACATTCGTGAATTCTGTGGAAAACAGGAAAATTTAGCAAAACATATGAAAGAAACTGGAAATACACACCTTGGGTGGTGTTCGGTGGAAAAAAGGAAAACTTGGCCAAAAGTGTGAACGAAAATAGAAATCCATGCACAGGGGTGATTTTATGTGGATAACCAGAAAATTAGGCAAAACATATGCACGACACTGGAAATCCACACCACATGAATGGTTTTCGGTGGAAAAAAACAAAATTTGGCGAAAACTGTGCACGAAACGGGATATCCACAATCCTGGGAGGTCTTCTGTGGATCACAGGAAAATTTACCAAAATGTGTGCACAAAACTGAAAATCCACATTTGAACGGTAAAAAAGGTAAATTTGGTGAAACGTTTGCAGGAAACTGGAACTGGAAATCCACCCATCAAAAATATGGAAATTTTAACAAAATGTGTGCATGAGACTGGGTATGTATCTTTTTGGGTGGTTTTCTGTGGAAAACAGGAAAATATAGCAAAAAATGTAAACAAAGCTGAAAATCCATCCATTTAGGTGGTGTTTTTGTGGAAAATATGAAATTTGCTACAGGTGTGAATGAAAAAAGAATCCACACACTTGGGTTCAGTGGATAAACTGAACATTGGGCGAAACTTGTGTTCGAAACTGGAAATCCAACCATCTTTTGGATTTTCGTAGAAGACAGAAAAATTTGGCTAAATGCGTACACGAAACTGGAAATTATTGGTTGCTTTTCTGTGAAAACAGAAAAATTTAAAAAAATATGTGCACAAAATTAGAAATCCACTCACTTGGATGGTTTTCTGTGGAAATCAGGAAAATATGGCAAAGAGTGTGCATGAAACTGGAAATCCACCTATTTGTGAGGTTTTCTTGGAAAGCAAGAAATTTTGACAAACGTGTGCACGAAACTGGATATCTACGTTTTTAAGTGGCTTACTGTGAAAAACAGGAAAATATGGAGAAAAGTGTGCCCAAAATGGATATTGACCCATATGGGTGCTTTTCTTTGGAATACAGGAAAATTTGGCAAAACGTGTACACGAAACTGGAAATCCACATATATGGTTGTTTTGTCAGGTGAAACCAAGAAAATATGGCCAAAAGTGTGCATGAAACTGGAAATTCACATATATGGTTGTTTTTTCTGAGGAAACCAGGAAAATTTGGCCAAAAGTGTGCAGAAAAAACTGGAAATCCAAACATTTGGGTAATTTTATGTTGAAAACAGGAAAATTTAACAAGACGAGTGCACATACCTGAAAATCCCCACAATTGGGTGGTTTTCTGTGGAATACAGAAATGTATACGCAAACATGCAGGAAAAACTGGAAACACACACATTTGGATGGTGTTCGTTGGAAAACAAAAAAATTTATGTGAACAAATATAGAAATCACACACATTTTTTTTTCAGTGGAAAACAGGATATTATTGAAACCGTGTGCATGAAAGTGGATATCCACCAATATGGGTAGTTTTCTGTGAAATACATGGAAATTTAGTAAAACTTTTGCTGAAACTGGAAATCCAAACATCTTGGTGGTTTGCCTTGGAAAATAGAAACATTTGACTTAAAGTGTGTACGAAACAGGAAATCCACACATTTTGCTGGTGTTCAGTTGAAAACAGAGAAATTTGGCCAAAAGTGTGAATGAAAATAGAAATCCATACTCTTGGGTGGTTTTCTGTGGATAACCAGAACATTGGGCGAATATTGTGTTCGAAAGTGGAAATCCTCCCATCTCGGTGGTTTTTCGTAGAAAACAGATAAATTTGGCTAATTGTGTGCATGAAACTGGAAATTATTGGTTGCTTCCCTGTGGAAAACAGAAAAATTTAGCAAAACTTTTGCACAAAATTAGAAATTCACACATTTGCATGGTGTCTAGTGGAAACCATCATAGTTTGGCAAAAAGTGTGTATGAAACTTGAAATCCACCCATTTTTATGGTTTTCACAAAAACGTGTGCACAAAACTGGAAAATTTGGTTAAAAGTGCGCCAGAAATGGATGTCCACCCATACGGCTGCTTATCTGTGGAATTCAGGAAAATTTGGCAAAAAGTGTGCACGTAACTGGAAATCCACATATATAGGTGATTTTGTTGGTGTCTTTGCGAAATATATAAAAAAACACTGCATGTTATAAAACAAACGTGAATAAGTTTTATTCTTTCACTTTTGAAAAATACATAATAGAATGCTGCTTGTTGTTTGTTTCTCTTCCTCTCTTTGTTTAAACAACAATGGTCATACACCTCAATCAATAAACACTCAGCAACAATGTCACAAGCCTCAGTTACATAAAATTAATTTCTTATTATTATATTCATTAGCATTAACATTTATGTCTTTATGATAGAAACTAAATTAAATAACAAAAGACTATTAATAACCTACAGATTTTATATGGAATACAGGAAAATATAGCAAGACATATGAAAGAAACAGGAAATACAAACATTTGGGTGGTGTTCGGTGGAAAACAAGAAAATTTAGCCAAAATTGTGAACGAATATAGAAATCAACACACTTGGTGGTTTTCCGTGGAAAAGAGAAATATTTTGCTAAATAAGTGCCCGAAACTAGAAATCCACATATATGAGTGGTTTTCTGTTAAAAACTGGAGAATTAGGCGAAATGTGTGCCCGAAACTAGATATACAAATCAGGCTGGTTTTCTGTGGAAATCAGGAAAATTTGGCGAAAAGTGTGCACGAAAATGGAAATCCGCACATATGCTTTGCTTTTGGTAGAAATAAGAAAAAGTTTAGCAAAAATGTGTGCATGTAACTGGAAATGCACACACTTGGCTATTTTTCTGTGTAAAACAAAAAAGTATTGAAACCGTGTGCAAGAAATCCCATATGTGTGTTTTTTTTATGAAATACAGGGAAATTTAGTAAAACGCTTGCACGAATTTGGAAATCCACCCATTTGGCGGTTTTTAGTGGAAAACAGGATATTATTGATACAGTTTGCTTGAAACTGGATATCCACACATATCAGTGGTTTTGCTGTGAAATACAGGGAAATTTTATAAAAATTGTTCATAGAACTGGATATCCAGCACCTTGGGGGTTTTCTGTGGAAAACAGGAAAATTTTTCAAAAAGTGTGAAATTAAATAGAAATCCACACACTTGGTGGTTTTCAGTTGAAACTAGGAAATTATGGAAACCGTGTGAACAGTACCGGATATCAACCCATATGGCTTATTTTCTGTGAAATACAGGGAAATTTGGTAACAGGTGTGCATGAAACTGGAAATCCACCCACTTGGTGGTTTTCTGTGAAATACAGGGAAATTTTGCAAAAATTGTGCGTTGTACTGGAAATGCACCATCTTGGGGTTTTTTTTTTTGGAAAACAAAAAATTATAGCAAAAATGTACACAAAACTGAAAATTCATCAATTTAGAATGTTTCTCAGGAAATCAAGAAAATTTGGCTAAAAATGTGCAAGAAACTGGAAATCCACCATCTTGGGGGGTTTTCTGTGGAAAACGGGAAACGTTGGCAAAAGGTGTTCACGAAGCTGTAAATTCACATTTATGGGATGTTTTCTGTGAAAAACAGGATAATTAGGCAAAATGTGTGAACAAATTTGGAAAACTGCATACATGGGTGATTTTCAGTGAAAAACAGGAAAATTTAGCAAAATTTGTTCACAAGCCTGATAATATTCCCAATTGGATGGTTTTCTGTGGGATACAGAAAAATATGGCCAAACATGCAAGAAACTGGAAATCCACAAACAAGGTGGTTTTCAGTGGAAAACAGGAAATTATGTAAACCGTGTTTGCGAAAGTAGAAAACCACTATCTTGAGGTTTTCAGTGGAAAACAGGAAAATTTGGCAAAACGTGTGAACAAAACTGGAAAACCACATATATGGGTGATTTTCAGTGAAAAACAAGAAAATTTAGCAAAACGTGTGCACAAACCTGATAATATACCCAACTGGGTGGTTTCCTGTGGAAAACAGAAATTTTGGAAAGACGAGTGCTCGAAACTGGAAATCCACCCATCTTGGTGGTTTTCTGTGGAAAGCAGGAGCATTTGGCAAAAAAATTAAACGAAACTGGAAATCCATCCAGATGGTGGTTTTTAGTGGAATACAGGATATTATTGAAACTGGATATCCACCAATCTGGGTGGTTTGCTGTGAAATACAGGGAAGTTTGGTAAAACGTGTGCACGAAACTGGAAATTCACTTATCTTGGTGGTTTTCCAAGGAAAAGAGAAAAATTTGGCTAAAAGTTGAACCAAACCTTGATATCTACATATTTGGGTGCTTTTGTGTAGAAAAAGGAAATTATGGAATCCGTGTGCACGAAAATGGAAATCCACACACATGGTTGTTTTCAGTAGAAAACAGGAAATTATTGAAACCCTGTTCAGTAAACTGGATATCCACTAATATGGATTTTTTTCTGTGAAATACAGTGAAATTTGGTAAAACGTGTGCACGAAACTGGAAATTCACCTATCTTGGTGGTTTTCCAAGGAAAACCGAAAAATTTGGCTAAAAGTTAGGCCAAACCTGGAAATCCACATATATGGGTGCTTTTCTCTGAAAAAGTAGAGAATTAGGCGAAATGTGGGATCGAAACTGGAAAGCCACATATATGGTTGTTTTTTCAGGGGAAACCAGGAAAATTTGGC
>JAHWFO010111622.1:72276-83927 GCA_023313115.1 Rhysida immarginata | reverse complement strand
AAAATTTGGCCAAAAATGTGAACGAATATAGAAATCAACCCACTTGGCGGTTTTCAGTGGAGAACAGGATATTATTGAAACCGTGTGCTTTAAACTGGAAATCCACACTTGGTGGTTTTCAGTGAAAAAAGGAAAATATGGTAAAACGTGTGCACAAAACCCGAACTCTACAGGTTGGAGTGGTGCTCGGTGGAAAACAGATAAATTTCGCCAAAAGTGTGAAGGAAATAGATATCCACACACTTGGGTGCTTTTCAGTGGAAAACATGATATTATTGAAACCTTGCGCACGAAAATGGATATCCACTAATATGGGTAATTTTCTGTGAATTACATGGAAATTTGGCTAAATGTGTGCACGAAACTTGAAATTGTTGGTGGCTTTTCTGGGGAAAACAGAAAAATTTAGCAAAACATGTGCACAAAAGTAGCAATCCACACATTTAGATGGTCTTCTGTGGAAACCAGCATTGTTTGGCAAAAAGTGTGCACGAAACTAGATATCCACCAATATGGGTCGTTTTATGTGAAATAGAGGAAAATTTGGTAAAACCTGTGCACAAAACAGGAATTCCACCCATTTGGTGGTTTTCAATGGAAAACAGGATACCATTGAAACTGGATATCCACGCACATGGTGGTTTTCTGTCGAAAACGAAAAAATTTAGCACGAAGATTGCAGGAAACTAGAAATTTTACCTGTTCGGATGGTTTTCTGTGGATAACAGGAAAATTTGAAAAACGTGGGCACTAAACCGGATATCTACAGGTTTGAGTATTTTTCTGCGGAAAAAAGAAAAAAATAGCAAAATATGCAAGAAAATGGTAACACACATTTGGTAATATTTGGGATGTGTTCGGTGGAAAACAATAAAATATGGCCGAAAGTGTGCATGTAACTGGAAATGCACACATTTGGGGGTTTTTTTAAGCAGAAATTAAGAAAATTTGGCCAAAACGACTGCATGAAACTGGAAATTCACCTGTTCTGGGGGTTTTCTGTGAAATACAGGGAAATTTGGTAAAATGTATGAACAAAACTGGAAATCTACAAGTTTGAGTGGTGTTCGGTAGAAAGGAAGTAAATTTCTCCAAAAGTGTGAAACAATATAAACATCCACACACTTGGTGGTTTTCCGTGGAAAACAGAAAAATTTTGCTAAATGTGTGCCCGAAATAAAAATCCACATATATGGGTGGTTTTCTGTGAAAAACTGGAGAATTAGGCTAACTGTGTGCCCAAAACTGGAAATACACAACTCTGGATGGTTTTCTGTGGAAAACAGAAAATTATCGAAACAGTGTGCACGAAACTGGATATCAATCCACATAAGTGGTTTACTGTGAAATACAAGGGAATTTGTTAAAACGTGTGCTCGAACCTGGAGATCCACCCGGTTGGTGGTTTTCAGTGGAAAACAGGATATTATTAAAACCGTGTGCACGAAACTGTATATCCACTGATGTGGGTGGTTTTCTGTGAATACATGGAAATTTGGCTAAACGTGTGCACGGAACTGGAAATTATTGGTTGCTTTTCTGGGGAAAACAGAAAAATTTAGCAAAACATGTGCACAAAAGTAGAAATCCACACACTTAGATGGTCTTCTGTGTAAAACAGCATTGTTTGGTAAAAAAATGTGAACGAGACTTGAGATCCACACACTTGGTGGTTTTCCGTTGAAAACAGAAAAATTTGGCTAAATGTGTGCATGGAACTGGATCTCCACGTTTTTGGGTGGTTTCCGACAAAAACGGATAAATATAAGGAAAACTGTACACGAAACTGGATATCCACCAATATGGGTGGATTTCTGTGAAATGCAGGGAAATTTGTTCAAACGTGCGACCGAAACTGGAAGTCCACACACTTGGTGGTTTTCCATGGAAAAGAGAAAAATTTTGCTAAATGTGTGCCCGAAACTGGAAATACACAAATTTGGATAATTTTCTGTGGAAGTCAGGAAAATTTGGCCAATACGAGTGCCCGAAACTAGAAATCCACTAATATGGGTGGTTTTCTGTGAATAACTGGAGAATTAGGCAAAATGTGTGAGCGAAATGGAAACACACAAATCTGGATGGTTTTCTGTAGAAATCAGGAAAATTTGGCCAAAATTGTGCATGGAACTGGATCTCCACACATTTGGGGGGTTTTCTGCAGAAAACAAAAAAATTTTGCCACAACGAGTGCACGAAACTGGAAATCCACACAATTGGGTATTTTTGAGTGGAAAACAGGAAATTATTGAAACCATGTTCAAGAAACTGGATATCAACTGGGAGGTTTTCTGTGAAATACAGATAGATTTGGTTAAACGTGTGCACAAAACTTGAAATCTAGCCATTTTGGTGGTTTTCCGTGGAAAACAGTAAAATTTGGCAAGACGAGTGCACGAAACTAGAAAATTCACCTGCTCGGGTGGTTTTCTGTGATAGACAGGAAAATTAGAACATGTGCAAAAAACCGGAAATCTACATGTTTGAGTGGTGTTCGGTGGAAAACAGGAAAATTTACCAAAACGTGTGTACAAAACTGGAAATCAACACATTCGGGTGGTGTTCGGTGAAAAACAGATAAATTTGGCCAAAAGTGTGAAGTAAAATAGAAATCGACACAGCTGGGCTGTTTTTGGTGGAAAAGAGTAAAATTTAGCAAAAAATGTGCACATAACTGGAAATCAACGCGTTTGTGAGGACTTCTGTGGTACACAAGGAGATTTGGCAAAACGTGTGAACAAATCTGGAAATCCACATATATGGGTGATTTTATGTGGAATACAGGAAAATATGGCAAGACATACGCAAGAAGCTGGAAATACACACACTTGGGTGGTATTCGGTAAAAAAAAAAGGAAAGTTTGGCCAATAGTGTGAACGAAAATAGAAATGTGCACACTTGATTGGTTTGATGTAGATAACTGCAAAATTTGGCAAAATGTATGCACAAAACTGGAAATCCGCTCATATGAAAGGTTTTCAGTGGAAAAAAACAAAATTTAGCGAAAACTGTTCATGAAACTGTAAATCCACACACCTGGGAGTTCTTCTGTAGAATACAGAAAAATATAGTCAAACATTCAAGAATCTGGAAATACACACATTCGGGTGGTGTTTGGTGGAAAAGAAAATGTAGCCAAAAGTGTGAACGAGTATATAGAAATCCATACATATGGGCTGTTTTCAGTGGAAAACAGTAAATTTTGAAAACCGTCTGCACGAAACAGGATACCCACACATATGGGTTGTTTTCGGTGGAAATCAGGAAAATTTGACCAAAAATGTGCACGAAATTGTTAAACCACACATTTGGGTGGTCTTCTGTGTAAACCTGGAGAATTATGTGAAATGTGTGCACGAAACTGGAAATCCACACATTTGGGTGGATTTCTGTGAAAAACAGAAAATTATGGAAACCATCTTCACGAAACAGGATATCCACCGATATGGGTGGCTTTCTGCGAAATACAGGGAAATTTAGTAAAACGGGAGCACAAAACTCAGAATTCAGGAAAATATAGCCAAAAGTGTGAACGAATATAGAAATCCACAGTGTTGGTGGTTTTTAGTGGAAAACAGTAAATTACGAAAACCGTTTGCACAAAACAGGATATCCACACATAAGGATGGTTTCTGTGGAAATCAGGAAAATTCGGCAAAAAGTCCTGCAGGAAACTGGAAATCCACCTTTTTAGGTGATTTTCTCTGGAAAACAGAAAAATTTGGCTAAATGTGTGCCCGAAACTAGAAATCCACATATATGGGTGGTTTCCCGTAGAAAACAGGAAATTATGAAATCCGTGTAAACGAAAATGGAAATCCACACACATGGTGGTTTTCAGTGTAAAACAGGAAAATAAGAAAACCGTGTGCACGAAACTGGATATCCACCAATATGGGTGGTTTTCTGTGAAATACATAGAAATTTGTTAAAACGTGTAAATTTATTTATTTATTTATTTATTTAAACATACAATTTCAATTTCAATTCAAATTCAATTTTTATTTACAATTGTAAATACAATTAATTGCAATCATAGAACAATAAATTGGTAATAATAATAATAATATTCAATTTAAAAAATATTCATACAGAGAAAAAAATCAGCAATTTTAACACCAAAAGAAATTAAAGGTGCCCAAAGGCCAGGGGCCTGTCCAGGGGCATCCTTTAATGAAAAATTTATATAATCAGTATAAAATTTTATAACTTTGTATGATAATAAACAACAACAATATTAATTAATAGTAGAAAAAACAGAAGATTGCATAAATTAGTTAACATTTAATAGTAAATAGAAAATAAATCAGATGTAATCTGGCCCGAGCAAATGCTTTTAAGGAGAAGACGTTTATAAACTTGAATAGAAGGTGCATCGTGAAGTTCTTTAGTTAAATGAAACTGGAAATCACACGTATGTGTGGTTTTCTTTAGAAATCAGGAAAATTTGGCAAGAAGTGTGCACGAAAATATATATTCACAATTTTGGGTTGTTTTCTGTGGAAAACAGGATAATTTGGTTAAAAGTGTGCCCGAAGTGGATATCCCCCCATATTGGTGCTTTTCTGTATAATACAGGAAAAATTGCCAAAGCAAGAAACTGGAAATTCACTCGTTCGGGTGGTTTTCTGTCTAAATTTGGCTAAAAGTGTGACCAAAACTGTAATTCCACACATTTGGGTGCGTTTCTGTGGAAAACAGGTAATTATGGAAACTGTGTGCACGAAACAGGATATCGATCCATCTTGGTGGTTTTCCGTGGAAAAGAGAAAAATTTAGGATAACGTGTTCATGATACTAGAAATCCACGCATCTTGGTGGATTTTTATGGAATACAGAAAAATTTGGCTAAAAGTTCAGCCAAAAGTGTAAATCCACACATTTAGTTGGTTTTCTGTGGAAAACAGGAAAAATTTGGACTAAAGTGAGAACGAAACTGGAAATTCACACATATGTATGGTTTTCTTGGAAAACCAGAAATTTTGACAAAACGTGTGCACGAAACTGGATATTCACGTTTTTGGGTGGTTTTCTGTGGAAAACAGGAAAAATTTGGCTAAAAGTGTGCCCAAAATGGATATCCACCTATATGGGTGCTTTTCTATGGAATACAGGAAAAATTGGCAAAACATGTTCACGAAACTGGTGTGACATTTCATGTCAGTGACTGTCACATGGGACCGGCGGAGAACGTGTAGGGGTTTGTCTGATTTTAGTTATAAAACTATGGGTAGTTTTGTTTTTTTTATACTTTTGTAAGAATTGTTTCTCACTTTATTTCTCTTGTCTGTTGTTTTATTGTGTGTTAATATTATTTTATTATTCAGAAATAATATATTTTAAGATGTTTGATTTCGTTAATTTTTAAAAAAAAGCTGTGGTTATTTTTAAGTAATTGTTGGCAATTGCTGTTTGCAACGATGGTCGTGTAACAGGAATCGCCATTGTTACCGAGAAAGCATTGTTTCTGGGATCTTTTCCGAAAAGCTGTGTGATCTCGGATTTTTTTTTTATTGTTGGGTTTTCTTTTTTTTTTAAGTTGGGATATTTTTTTTCCGGCTGCAAGCAACTGCTGGGAATGGATGTGAAATAGGTAAAATGGTGGAAACGCCGGAACGTTCGAGAAATGTTTTTTTTTTTTTGTGCTTGCTGGCCGGTTGTTAATTATTCTGATTATCCTGCTGTACTAAATTATTGTACACAATGTTTAATTAAAAAAGTAATACAGGTCCATTCGAGGTTCGATTAAGAGAAGCCCGACGAGTCGTTGTGTTCGATCGGCGATTGCGATACGACACACCGCTGAAGACAACAAGCCATTAAGATGACATTATTGGGTGAGTCCGTTCTGTGTTGTGTGTCCGGGAAAACTTGTAAATTATGCTAAAGGATTAGTGCAATTATAAGATCTATTAGAGCAAGTAAAGTGAAGACGAAATAATTAACTGGAACAACTGTTCATTTATTTCGGAGACTGTGCGGGTAGAGATAGTTGGGACTGCGTAGCTGAATAATAGAAAATACGTATTAATGAGAACGCATTGCACAATAATCTTATTGCATAACTGTAGTATTTATAATGAATTATGGTAGTTGTTTAGTATGCAGTAATAGTTTTAAGGAGTTGTATTGATAACACAACTAGACTATATTTCAGTATTCTATGCAGGAGCTCGTGATCAGAATATTAAATTGATTAGGAGTTGCACACTTTATCTGCTTGGGCGTGCCTGTTACTCCTGTTGAGCATAAGCCTCGTTTTGGTCACAACCACCGGAGTGCATGTAAAGCTGCACTATTGAGTCGCTAACACATTAGAGTGCTAACTGGGGGTTACTACGGGCCTCCCCTTATGCATAATTTAATTAAAAGGTCCAGGTGACGTGAGTAAGCGTCCATGTTTTGGTACAATAAACATTGCCGGTGTGTACGTAGAACTAAATAGCAGTGTAACTTTATTCCTTTTCGTGCATCCGCCTGCACAGCTGAGGTGCGTTTGTGTTGTCACACATGGTTATTAGTTGCGAAGTCTTGCACATGGCCTGATTAATGCGCTATTTTAATGAAAATTCTGGTTGATTAGCAATGTAGGTACTCTGCTTCTGAGAGGGCCCTCTACGGAAGTTACCTACCGTACACAGCGAAGATCAATGCGCGGTGTAAATTGACGTATGTTTGGTTATGCAGGTTTATATTGCACCTGCTCTTGAATATTTATGCCCGTGTTGAGAAATAAAGAGAGTCATTTTGTAATTTTAATTGATCAGTTACTTAAGAGGTATCATTTTAATTTTTAGATTCACACCCCCCGTGTATCAGCCCCGAACCCTTGACGCCCGTCTCACCCGATACTAGTTATTGAAACATAATAAGAGGGGGAGGGGTGTCACATTTTGGCGCCCAACGTGGGGTTGATAAACCGGAATTGCCGGACTATCGAGAGTGTGAATTCTTTTGCCGTTTTTCGGGGAAAATCGAGCGTGTTTTTTGGTTGTTCATGGAGTGCAGTGTATATATTATAAGGTATAAGAGTTTGCATCATGCTGAAGGAAGGTGATAATGCTGGAGAGGGTGATAATGCTCTGGCAGCAGGTGCTGCACCCGAATTAGCGGGGTTTACGGGGGCAGTTCCCACGTTTGCTGGGGAAGATGGAAGAATTACTATCGCCGCGTTCCTGGCTACTGTGGAGGATATGGCAGAGATTGGGCATTGGACAGATAAAGTAAAGCTTACCGTTGTCCATTCGAAAATGAAGGGGAAACGCGTCTAGGAGAGCTGCTGATCACGAATTGTTTGAATTAACTGAGTATGCTCGTCTGCGAGAGCGCCTGCAGCAAATATTTGGGCGCACAAAGGTCTCGCAGGACTACAGCAAGGATTTGCACGATACAGTGCAGTGCCCAAATGAGTCAGTAACCTCATTTGCCGACCGATTAGATATAGCGATGGAGAGATGTGTCAGGGCTAATCCCGGATGGGGAGCCACTAGGGATGATATGTTATTGCAATGATTCAGTAGTGGCTGTCTCGTGGTGCATAAGCAGATTCTGTTGGCCAAGGACCATAAAACATTCCGCGAGGCAGTCACCGTTGCTCTCAAATCAGAGGAGATTGAGAAGAGGAGTAAGAATATTTCCAATGTGGTGGAAGCTAGAGATAATGCTGCTGGTGGGTGTGCAGATGTGCTTCCCAATAAAACCACTGGAAAAGGTAATCGGGCGGGGGAACCTCACAAGACCTAAAGTCCTCCCTGCGCCTGTGAGGAGAAATTGAAACGTTTGGAGGAGGCCATGTCGCATCTCACACAATCGTTTACACAATTGCGGCAGGAGTTGGACAAGAGTCGGTCTATTGGAATGCCGAAGCCTGTGGTTGGAACAGGCTGTTTCCATTGTGGACAATCCGGACATTATGTCCGAGATTGCCCCCAGCAAGCGTCGAAGGCACGTGATGTTAACATGGGAAAGCCCTTGGTGATGCATTGCGTCGATGGTGGCCTTTGTGTCACCAAGGTGAATCTACAGGTTCATCCGGTATCCATGCTCATTGACAGGGGCTCCCAGGTGTCGATGGTGGATTCGGAGGTCTGTAGACAGATCTCCCAGGCCCCTTGGCATTCAGTCAATATGACCATTAGGGGTGTGGGAGGCAGCTGCCTCACCATTGATCAGGGAACCACTCTGGAAGTAAGTTTGCAGGGTCGACATATAGGGCCCAGAAATTTTATGATACAAACGTTTATGGATCGTCCTTACGATGGAATATTAGGGATGGACGTGTTTGTGGGGCTGACATTCCAGTGTGCGGCCACCACGGCTGTCGGCTCTGTAGAAGTGCTACCACCAGTGGCAGCAGGAGCCGGTGTAGAGCATCAGTCTGGTATGTCACAAAATGAATTGCCTGCTCAGGAAGGGTGTACTGGGATACAGGCATCGGAGTAAGTGTGGAAGGAGGCCCCTAGTTATATTCAGCCCCTGGTGATAGTGAGGGTACCAGGAATCCCTCGTAGATGGGGTGAGCGACGACAAACGCGATGGCTCGGGCAGTTTTTGGTTAGAGCCCGTGATAATCAAGGCTGGGTACAGGTGATAGGCGTAAAATTTGGTGACGTACATTGGGTCAAAAAATCACAAGCATGGTCGTGGATGGACTCTGGTTGAGGTTGCAATAGAGCCGTGAATCCGGTAGTGGAGGATGTTAATGGGCTGGGAAGTAACGAGGCATCAATTGATAATAGGATAGATAATGAGGGGGATATAATTGAAACTGGAGTAGTAATGGTGGAAACAGGGGTAATGACGGAGGAGGTGCCATTTAGTGATTCTGGTAGGATCACTAAGTTGGAAGGGGTCGAAGGTATGATTGAATGGGAGAATGGCACAAAAGAAAGGGTTTCTGAACAAATGGGAAGGGTTAGGAAAATGGAAAATAAGGATCGTAAGGGTGTGGGCAAGAAAAAGAGCATCCTGACGGAGAAGGAAGGTACTAGCATTGAGAATTGTTCACGAAGTAAGAAAAAGAAATCGCGAGGTGGATTGAAACATCGCCCCACAAATAAGAATCTAAATAACACTTCCACTAAAATGGTAGTGGTGTCATCTAGCGATTACTCGAGGCCGATGCCTGATGCTAGGCAATTGGCTACTACATTAGCACAATTGTGTGGTGATGGCATGGAATATGTAGGGGATAGGGATAATCCTGATTCATAAGATGGTGAGATAGAAGACGGTCTTGCATCGCTTTTGAACGGTGGAAGACGTATAGGGTTTTGCGACCTCGAATTATAGGTGGAGGCTTGAACATCTCAAGGACATGTTCAAGATTTTCCGTCGGGCATATGTGATATTTCAGGTCAGTGAGTGTCACATGGGTCCGGCGGAGAACGTGTAAAGGTTTGTCTGATTTTAGTTATAAAACTATGGGTAGTTTTGTTTTTTTTATACTTTTTGTAAGAATTGTTTCTCCCTTTATTTCTCTTGTCTGTTGTTTAATTGTGTGTTGATATTTATTTTATTATTCAGAAATAATATATTTTAAGATGTTTGATTTCGTTAATTTTTTAAAAAAAGCTATGGTTATTTTGAAATAATTGTTGGCGATTGCTGTTTGTGCTCGCTGGCCGGTTGCTACTTATTTTGATTATCCTGCTGTACTAAATTATTGTACACAATGTTTAATTAAAAAATAATCCAGGTCCATTCGAGGTTCGACTAAGAGAAGCCCGATGAGTCGTTGTGTTCGATCGGCGATTGCGATACGACACACCGCTGAAGACAACAAGCCATTAAGATGACATTATTGGGTGAGTCCGTTCTGTGTTGTGTGTCCGGGAAAACTTGTGAATTATGCTAAAGGATTAGTGCAATTTTAGGTTCCATTAGAGCAAGTAAAGTGAAGACAAAATAATTAACTGGAACAGTTGTTCATTTATTTTGGAGACTGTGCGTATATAGATAGTTGTATAAAGAAATACAGGAAAATTTGGCCAAAACAAATGCACGAAACTTGAAATTCACATTAATGGGTGGTTTACGGTGAAATACAGGGAAATTTGTTAAAACGTGTGCAAGAAACTGGAAATCCACACACATGGTGATTTTCTGTGGTAACCAGAAAGATTTGGCTAAATGTGTGATCGAAACTAGAAATCCACATATATGGGTGGTTTTCTGTGAAAAACTGTAGAATTAGGCGAAATGTGTGCCTGAAACTGTAACTTCACATATATGGGTGGTTTTCTGTGGAAATCAGGAAAATTTAGCCAAAAGTGTGCATGCAACTAGAAATCCACACATTTGAGTGGTTTTCTGCAGAATACAGGAAAGTTTGGCCAAAACGACTACACGAAACTAGAAATTCACCTGTTCGAGTGGTTTTCTGGAAAAACAGAAAATTACGGAAACCGTGGGCTCTAAACTGGATATCAACCCATATGGGTGGTTTTCTGAGAAATACAGGAAAATTTGTTAAAATGTGTGCATGAAATTGGAAATCCACACATACGAGTAGTTTTCAGTGGAAATCAGGAAAAATTGGCCAAAATTGTGCATGAAAATTTGAAATTCACCTGTTTGGGTGGTTTTCTGTGAAATTCAGGAAAATTTCGGCAAAACGTGTGGCCAAAACTGGAAATCCACACATTTGGGTGCCTTTCTGTGGAAAACAGGATGTTATTGAAACCGTGTGCACGAAACTGGATATCCATCCATCTTGGTGGTTTTCCATGGAAACGAGAAAAAATGTGCCCGAAACTGGAAATACACATGCTAGGTCGTTTTCATTGGAAAACAGAAAAATTTAGCGAAACTTGTGCCCAAATTTAGAAATCCACTCATTTGTATGGTTTTCTGTGGAAATCAGGAAAATTTGGCAAAAAGTGTGCACGAAACTGGAAATCCACCCATTTGTGTGGTTTTCTTGGAAAAGCAGAAATTTTGACAAAACGTGTGCACGAAACTGGATATCCACGTTCTTGGGGGGTTTTCTGTGGAAAACAGGAAAATTTGGCAAAAAGTATGCCCGAAATGGATATTCACCCTTATAGGTGCTTTTCTGTGGATACTCAGATATATGATCCCCTACGAGATCCAGGCAAGCAATTGTACTATCATCTGTCTATGTTTGTTCTCTTATATTATCATTGTATCCCTTCGGAAGGAAATCAAAAAAAAAAACATATCGACTAAACACACCCTACTATTCTGAGAAATTTCTCGCAACCACGATATAACATTCATACGAAACAACATAACAAGAACAAATAAAGGGAACTCAATTACAAAAATACACATAAAATAATTACTTACACCAACTAACCATTTCTTAATTTGACTCCATATTGGTGCCCATTTAGCATAAAATTTCCGCTTTTACCCGTCAGACTCAAACAATATTTTTCATTGTTGTAATAAGTTAATATTTTCTTAAAAAATAATTTAAAAGAATCGTAACTTATATCCTCTTCCCACCGTATTGATGAAATATATATTGCCGAAAAAGCTATCATAATTAAATCACTTAACAAAGGTTAGCATTTTACTTTCAAATTGGCAGGCACTTCTTCAAAAAGATATTGTACGAACATGTCTCTGCCAATTCCCAAATGTTTTAATAAGTCTCCTAAGGCTTTCCTTATTGCCTCTGTAC
>JAHWFO010111622.1:15038-63329 GCA_023313115.1 Rhysida immarginata | reverse complement strand
GGTTTAAGTAACAATGGGAATTCATCGCCCAGAGATAGAAATCTTAATTAGAGTATATAATTTATACAATAAACAACAAAAGAGACAAAAATGCATAATTGCTTAAGGCCATAAACCTAAATGATTACATTAAATTAAGTACTTCTTAGACATTGAATAAAAGACATAATATTTTAAATGTCTAAAGAAACCAGAGGTACTAGATATGGAGCGGATCTCGATAGGGAGACAAGCCCAATATTTAATGCCTATGTAGGACAAGCATCTTCTTCGTTAGTTGAGCTTGGTTAGCGGAAGCCTTATAGATCGTGAAGAGCTTGTTGGATAACGATGGGTGTCAGCATTTTTAATTAAAAGAATTGTGGTCGAGATCGATAGAACTGCATTGTTAACTTTATACATGAAAACACATATTCGAATGAAATATATCTGATATACTGTGAATATATGAAGTTCCTCAAAGTAAGGTGAAACAAATGTACCTTTCGGGAACCAAAGAAGTGTTCGTAAGAACCACTTCTGTAATTTATAAACTCTATTAAGGTTCCAAGATGTTGATGATCCCCAAAAAATTATGCTGAAACAGAGTGCCGAGTGAATCCATGTATTATAGAGTAGTAGTAAAATTTTTGAGGGAAGAAATCGCATCCTGGTGATAATTCCTTGCTTCCTGTTGAGAAAGTAAGGTATCTATGTGATAATCCCAAGAAGGATCCTGGGTGATTGTGATACCAATGTAATTGGAAGTTTTGACAGTTGAAAGTAAATTATCCTCATAATATATCGCTGGTGTATTCGGTACATTATGCTTATTTCTTAGGTAAAATACCATAACTTTGGTTTTCTCGGTATTCACTTGTAACATTTTTTAGCCGTCCAAGTGTGACAATCGGGTGGGATAGGAGTGAATGTTTTGTTGATGACGTATTTCAAATGGAGTAGAAAGAATTAATTGAAGGTTAATAATTTTGTAAACGAATAGGCAAAGTTGAATAATATAAATTTGATAGATGGTTGGAATGCCCAGGAGTTCGAAATAATGGGAAACAAGAGTTAGGCAATTGGATGTTAAGCAAGGTTCTTAGAAACCATTTTTGCAAACGATAAAGGCGTAAGAGATTGGCATTCGTAGCGGATCCCCAAAATTGGACTCCGTAGCAGAGGGCCGAGTGTATTAATGAGTTGTAAAGAAGGATTAGTATATAGGAGGGAAGAAAGCGGAGATGAGATATTATTCCTTGTCTTTTATTAAGTTTGGTTAAAAGAATATTTGTATGTAAGTCCCAGGTAAGATCATGTGTCAAATGGATTCCTAAGTATTTAAAAGTATTTGTGGCTAGTAATAAGTGTGAATTATAGTAAGTAGGCAAATCTGTGGGAACATTTAGCTTCTTTCGTTGGAAAAATAGCATGTATTTTGTTTTGTTGAGGTTTAAGGTAAGCGAGTTGGTTGAGTTCCAGTTGCTTAAGTTAGATAAAGTTTGATTAATATTAGTGGTAAGAGTTGCAATACTAGGGTCGGCAAACAGCAAGGTTGCATCGTCGGCATTTAAGATTAAGTTTGAGGAGGCAAGTGTTGAAGCCAAGTCGTTGATAAAGAGGTTAAATAATAATGGTGAAAGGATAGAGCCTTGTGGGACACCTATATTGCGAATCAGTAATGAAGACGAAATATCATAGGAGGTTAGATAATAGGAAAGATCAGTAAGAAAGTCGATGAGCCAGTTAAGTGGGGGGCCGCGGATATTGAAGAATGAGGTTAATTTGTGAATTAGAAGTTGGTGAGACACGGAGTCGAAGGCTTTGGCGTAGTCTAAAAATAAGGCAACAACATAGCTGTTTTTTGACATGTGAAAAGATATGTATTCAGTTAATTCATAGCAGGCTGTATCAGTACTACGGTTGGGACAGAAACCATGTTGAGCCGATGATAATAATTTATTGTTATGAATATAGTTGGATAAACGGTAGAAGTATAGTTTTTCAAAAATTATTGAGAATATTGGTAAGATAGAGATTGGGCGATAATTGTGAAAATCACTATGGTCACCATTTTTAAATATGGGAATGATTTTGGCAGTTTTGAGTAATTTTGGAAAAGAACCTGTGGTGAGCGATAAATTAAATAAATGCGTTAGTGGAAGTGTTATGCTAGATTTTACTGCGATAATGACATCTGGACGAAAACCTAAAGGGCCGGGGGAAGATGAGGATTTTAATTGCATTATTACTTTTATATCTCTTCGGGACAAGTGGGAGGAGCAAAGAAAGAATGGGAAGTCCGCGGAAGATTAAAAGAGTATGAAAGAGGAGGGGCTAGGGGCTGAAGAGGAGTAGGTAAAAGAATATTAAGGAACTCAGATAAAATAGAAGAATTTAGGTTTTGAAGATCTGGTAAGGGGGAGCGCGAAGAATGGGGGCTAGAAAGAAGGTTGTTGATCGCATTCCATTTTTCTTTGTTTGAGTTAATTTTATTAAACAGTTGTGCATAGTAATTGCGTTTGGCATTTTTGATGATGTTACGCAATAGGTTAGAAAAAGTTCGAAATTTTTTGTTGGTTTGGAGGTTAGGATTGCGCCGAAATTTGCGGTAAAGAGCATTTTTGTGTGTTATTTGGCGAAGAATGTAAGTATTTACCCAAGGTTTACGGAATAGTTTAACTGTATTATGGAGGGTGGAGGCAACATGGGGAAAGTAGCGGTCATAACCGAGACGAAAATGGCCACAAAATTTTACTAAAAGTAGATTGATTTCAGTGGAGTTTCCAAAAATTTCTGCCCAGTTGGTGAGTAAAAGGAAGGACTGAAAAATTGCTAATCGGGGAGGAGACACTAAATGGTGCGTGATAGTTATAGGGATATTAGGAGATATTAAAAGAGAATTGTGTAGTAATAAATTGAGAGATGATCGGAGATGGGCAGATCAAGCGTACCACTGGAATATCCATTTAAATGGCTAGTGAAGCATTGGTCGATCGTGGAAAAGGAATTGTGGGTTATAGAGTAGTGTGTGTATGAAGTAATCGTGGCGTTCAGTCCAACTTGGAGCGTTAAATCGATTAGAGTAATTAAATTGGATGTTGACTTGTGGAAATCGATATTGAAGTCGCCAAGTAAGATAATTGTCTTAGTATTTACTTGTAGAGTAAGAAGCAGGGATGACTATTGAGTGAAGAAATTTATTGGGTGGCATCAGGGTAAGCAGCCATAAGCGTCTGATCGTCAGCGTATAAAATTATTCAAAAGGATGTAAGAGGGGATACTGAAGTAGGTAAATCGTTGATAAATAGACAAAAAGAAGAGGTGAGAGAATTGAGCCTTGCAGAACTCCCAAATTTCGTGATAGTATATGTGAGGATATACCAGCAAACGTCATAAAGTAAGAACGGTTTGTCAGGAAATTCTTTAACCACATGAGGGTCGACCCCCGTATACCATATAAGTGAAATAATATTTGTAATAAGCCTTCAACCGGAACCAAATCGAATGCCTTAGCAAAGTCAATAAATACTGCTGCTACAAGATTATTAGAGGCCATTTCTAGGGATACATATTCGAGAAGCTAATAGCAGGCAATCTCAACATTTCTTTTGGGGACAAATACATGTTGGGAAAACGTAATAAAGTTATTATCAAAGATGAACTGTGATAAACGGTTATAATAAAGTTTTTCAAATATCTTAGCAAAAGTTGGTAAAACTGAAAAAGGGCGATAATTCGAAAAAGATATATGGTCCCCTTTTTTAGAAATAGGTGTTACTCTTGATAGTTTTAACACATCAGCAAATATACCCGTTACTAAGGGTTGGTTGAATATGTATGCCAGGGGATAAGAAATTAAAGAGTGAAGGTCCCTTATTACTGCTGGGGGGAATCCTAACGGATATGGAGTCAATGATGAATTAAGTCCGCGCATAACATAACTGACCTCTTATGAAGTAGGAGGTGCAAAAGAACTAGAAATAGTTTTCAGAGACAGGTTTTGCCCTTGTCGGTAGCTGGAACTCGAGGGCCGGAATAAGTCGGTAGAAGAGTTTGTAGAAATAACGTTAGGGAGGAGCTAGTGATATGAGTCTTGTGATTATAAGGCATTGTTGGCGAATTGCAGCCCCCAGTTAAATCTTTTAACACATCGCATTCCTCTTTACTTGATTGGAGCCGAAAAAACAAGCCTTCAAAATAATCGTTCTTAGCCTTTTCAATCACTTTGCGTACAATATTTGACCAATCTTTGAATTGCTTCATATTCGCTGCAGTAGGAGCATGACGAGATTTAAGGTAGTTATTTTTAACCTTAATGGCGTTTAGTAAATCGGGAGTAATCCAGGGTTTTCTTATTGGGCCATTTACCTTCTTAATTTTAGAATTAGCGCGGTAAGGAAGATCCATACTTTATAAGCTGTCAAATCCATACTTTATATGCTGCAGAAAGGAATTAAATAGATGATTAGTATCAGAATCATATGATAATATCTGTGTTCAGTTTGTTAGAGTTAGAAAGGACGACTTGACCGAAATCCTGTGATCAGAAATTATGCGTTTACGAACTGGAATACGTCTCTGTGAGAGAAACTTTGAAAGGTCGAATATTATCAAATAAGGAACGTGGTCTGAAATATGTATATCTATTGCAGTGCAGAGATCAGGATTTAATGGAGCAAAACAGGCATCAATTGCAGAATAGGTACCGTGATAAATTAATAATGTGAGTAATGGGAAGAAATAGACATGAGTCCGGCTTGTGTAATAGGATCAAGAAGTTGACGTAAATTAGGAGTGAGGACATTAAGGTCTACATTAAAATCAGGGACCATCACCAGTGGATTATCAAAGCACTGTAATGTTAGGAGTAGGGAAGAGTGGTGAGAACAAAACTTAATTAGTGAAACTGATGGTGGACAATAGATCGCCATAATTATGTGATTGTTATTAATCACTAGAAGAGGTACCCGGCGTTGCCCGGGATAATTACACTTGCACAAACTTTTCCTTTCATTGTTAGTCATGAGATATTGATTGTTGGTCCATGCAGAGCGTTTGTGAATTGCGTGTTGATACCATTGTTGATACCTATTGTTGTACAAACTTTGCCTTGCATTGTTGGTCATGAGATATTTCTCATTAATAAGCCTTGCCATAACCATGAATATCGATTTTTTATCGATATTTATTATTTTTCCGAAATCTGAGGTAGACAGTGACCTTCCTCATGCTTTGAGGGTCATGTATGCGAAATTTTATCAAGATCGGACTAAAACTGTAGATTTGTATAAAAAACGTACACACAGACCCACAGACAGACCCACAGACAGACCCACAAACATCCTTCTTTATATATATAGATAGATTATAGATTACTGTGAGAATTTCATAATCGCTGGTGACTGTAGATAACACTAGTCAACCCACATTTTGCCTCCAATCATTTAAGTTTGTTGCACTGATTCCGAATATGAGATCAGTTTTTTTCAAATTGGCTCTAGTTTTTGAGATATTTAATATAGTTCATTTTCTACGTTTCAACGTGTATATTTATCCAGTAGACCTGCAACTTTGGCAAACGTAGGTTTATTGGACTAATTTGAGTGTGCTGATTCCATATCTGAACTCCAAATTTTTCTATCACGTAAGGATGTTAAGTTTCAGTGGTGTAAAGCAGTCTCCTGATATCAAATTTAAACAATGGCTAACATTAAAATTTAAACTATTTTTATAACTCGAGATCTTGACGTGATAGGGAAATTTGGAATTCAGATTTGGAATCAGCACGCTCAAATTAGTCTAGAACACGTATCTTCCCCGGTACCAAAAATGTTGTTGACCAGAGCTATTGGTAGTCATTTTATTATGTACACAATTGTTTTTGCAGATTACAAAAAAACTGAGCCAATTTTGCATTTTCAGAGTCATATTCGTGTTCAGCACATTTAACTCATTTGTTCAGCACATTGAACTTACCACTACATTTGCCGACACGACAGATGAAGATAGCATTGTAACCATTGATGGATGGGATTTCAGTATGAAGATAACACCAAGTCTCAACAAACACTAATTATTTAGGTGACATAGGTAGAGTGCTAAGATTAATTAGGATGGAAGCTAAGTTTGCATTTATACTTCTTATGTTTAGGAAAAATAAAGACAGACTTTGATTAACAGTCTGGGGCGAGAGCCTAGTTAGAGCTGAGATTACATTATTTAAAGAGGCCGGATTGTTAAACATAGACATTTTGGATACATAGCTAAGTAACTTATCTAATAAACAAGCGAAGTCAGTACAGACTAAAAACAGGTAAATTGAAACAGATAACAAATGCTGAGTAAGAATTGAAAAAAGCAGAGAGAGTAGGTAAAGCTGCGTCAGACTTATAAGAAAATATATTTAATAATTATAGCAATCAATTTGAACTGGCTTATTACAAAAAATAAATCAGTAATAAAATTGGTAGAGACTTTACAACACAACAAAAGGATAACAGAGTTTCCGACTAGTTTCGCCATTTATTCCCGGCTTTATCAAGGATACACACAAGAGGACATAAGCCTTTATATACAGAAAATATGGTACAGAATGTGAACATGATTGGATGAAGAAATAACAAATAGTAAATAATATAAATTGTACAGTGGCAACATTGAAAGGAGAATGGTTGGATAAGGAACCAATAACAATGAAATTATAAGGAAATCTTGAGAGGAAAATTAATTGAAATATAAAGGAAAAATGTCATAACACAAACAAAATTGAAAACGCGGACCTAGAAGAAGACTCATCCGGAGTTAACGTAAACTAAGGTATTAATAAAAAATGGAAAGGAAAGTAAATATACAAAATTGAAAAATTACAAGATATCGGATAAAGAATTTAAAATTGAATAAATATCAAAAACGGTTTGGCAATTGAGGAGGTGATCTGGAGAGGAGATTTTAGCTTTAAAGATCTCAATGGCTTCGAGAGTGGCAGTCTTGAATGGGTCGTTGCATACATGGAGAATGGTCATGATTTCACTTTGCTCTTTGGGGGCATGTCCCGTGCGGGCAAGGTGGATCGCGTAGTGTGAATTATTATCTTGTTTCTTGTAGGAGTCCATGTGTTCTTTAAATCGTTTATTGAAATTACGGGTCGATAGGCCTATATAGTATTTATCGCAAAATCTACAGTTTAATCTATAAACTCCGGAACGGGAGAATTTGTCGGTGTGTGTTTGGATGGGTGGATTAAGAGAGCGAAAGCATGGGGTCGATGAGCGGTAGGAAACTTGGAGGCCGAGTGAGGAGAGGAAGGCGGAAAGGCGCTAAAATTGAGGGCTGGTGAATCGCAAGGACACTCATTTCTTGAATGGGAAGGGTGAGGAGATTTAGGGTTAGAGAGGGCAAGTTTTCTTCGTTGGAGAATCCGGGAGAAGGTGGAAGTTGTGTAGTAATTTTTTAAGGTGAGGGCAGCAAGGTTAGCAATGTCAATGGGTGAAGTAAAACGGGAATCAAAAATAATTAGGACATCATCAACGTATCGAAAGTATGAAATAATGGTGGAATTAGAGAGGAGGGGAGAGACAAAGGTGAGTTCAAGGTTCTGGAGGAAGACTTCGGAAAGAAAGCTACTTAATGGGAACCCCACTCCTAAACCGGACGGTTGGGAATAGAAGGTATTATTAAAGGAAAGGTAATTCTGGTAGAAATGACAGTGAGGCTAGGGTTTAGGTCGACGTATTCATGAGCGGGAAAGGAGGATGAGAGCAGGTGGTTTCCAAGGATAGAGAGGGTTTATGGGACAGGGATATTAGTATGTAGGATAGTACTGTCAAGTGACATGAGGGAAAGGTATGCATTAGTGTGGAAGGAGGAGAAATTCAGTAAGGGTAATGGAATTTTGGACACTATAGGTGTTTAGCAATAGTTTAAGGTTGAAAAGAAATAAGGAGAGGGATTTAGCAATGAGATGGGCAGGGGCGGGGGTGTAATTAACAACTGGTCTTATAGGCATATTGGGCTTGTGTATTTTGACGAGGGCATTAAGGTTAGGAGGGCGAGGGTTACGTGGAATAAGGTGTCGGAGGTATTTAAATCGGGGGGATTTGTTTATGGCAGAAATGATAGACGAATTATATTTAAGAGTAGGATCGGAGGGGAAGATAATAAAATAATTGGATGAAAGAAAGTCACAGACCATGGAAATATATATGGATCGGTAGAGGATAACGGAAGCGTTTCCTTAGTCGGCTTTGACGATAAGGGCATCAGCTTTAGTTAATTTCTTCTTTATGGTGAAGGTGGCACCAGTATCATTGCGTTGTTCGCAGGATATCTTGGCGGAAGTCGCATTGTTGTATGCTCTGCGGATGAGGTGTCCCGTAAAGGCACAGGCTAGAGGGCGATCTTGGTGGGGTAGGAAAGTTATGGCTCGTTCGGTGTCCATGATGATAGATTGGAGATCAGATCCGCTCTTCATTCTCTGTCTACCGTAAACCCAGCACATCGTCTAATTTATTCGATTGTTCCTCTTCACACCCTCCTGTCCATAAACAAGCCCCCCTCCGTTTCTTCATCGACCGTGCCCTTAAGTTACCCCTCAGTCCTTCTTCCCGTGCCACCGAATTCCGCGCCCTCGCCTTAAAAAATGGCTACACAACTTTCACATCCTCCCAGATTCTCCAAGGAAGTAAATTTACCCTCTCCAACCCTCAACCTCCTCAACCATCCCCATCCAAGAAATGGGTGTCCTTGCGATTCATCAGCCCTCAATTTTACCACCTTCCCGCCTTCCTCTCCTCAGTCGGCCTCCAAGTTTCCTACAACTCATCGACCCCATGCTTTCGCTCTGTTAATCCCCCCATCCAAACACACAACGACAATTTCCCCCGTTCCAGAGTTTATAGATTAAACTGTGGATTTTGCGATAAATATTATATAGACCTATCGACCCGCAATTTCAATAAACAATTCAAAGAACACCTGGACTCCTACAAGAAACAAGATAATAATTCACACTACGCGATCCACCTTGCCCGCACGGGACATGCCCCCAAGGAGCAAAGTGAAATCATGACAATTTTCCATCTATGCAACGACCCATTCAAGACTGCCACTCTGGAAGCTATTGAGATCTTCAAGGCTAAGATCTCCTCTCAAAATCACCTCCTCAATTGCCAAACCGTTTTTGATCATTATTCAATTTTAAATTCTTTATCTGATATCTTGTAATTTTTCAAATTTGTATATTTACTTTCCTTTCCATTTTTTATTGATACCTTAGTTTACGTTAATTCCGGATGAGTTTTCTTCTGGGTCCGCGTTTTCAATTTGGTTTGTGTTATGACATCACTTTTTTTTTATTTCAATTAATTTTTGTCTCAAGGTTTCCTTATAATTTCATTGTTATTAGTTCTTTATCGAACCATTCTCCGTTCAATGTCGCCTCTGTACAATTTATATTATTTACTATTTGTTATTTCTTCATCCAATCATGTTCTCTTTCTGTACCATACTTTCTGTATGTCCTCTTGTGTGTATCTTTGATAAAGCCGGGAAAAAATGGCGAAACTAGTCGGAAACCCTGTTCTCCCTTTGTTGTGTTGTAAAGTCTCTACCAATTTTATCGATAGAAACAGCACTATGGACCTCTTACTGAACGAAAATCAGTAATAATATAAAAGAATTAAAGATTGTCTAAATCAGTTATCTTTATGATTTCTATAATTTTACTGTTAGGTTCCTTCCTAATTAAAATTTTTGAGTGTTTAAACCAGACAAATTTTTATTTTTTTCCTTTGCTTTATCTCTAACTTTACTTAATAAAACCCAATAATGTGGGATATGTAATCGTTTATATAAATCAGATGTGGCTCGTTACATACATTAATATCCTTGGTAGTTAAAAATTTATGATTATGTTTTTTAGCATATATAATTGTTTCTTCAACCGCTGGGTCACTCAGTTTGACGAGAATAGGAAGATTATTCTCGAGGTCAGGTCTTATCTTGCCTATCCTATTAATGGTTACAATATTTGTTCTATTACATTCGACGTTCAGTTTTTCAGTTATATTGGCAAAGACGTCATTTAGATTTTCGTTCTCGATCTCTAGAATTCCTTTTACCACTATTGTGCAATTATACTTTTCTTGGTCACTGATTTTAGAATTTAGCTCCAGATTCTCATTTCTGTTTAGAAGGAGCTTGTTTTGGTCTTTAACACTTGACACTTCTTTTGTTACATTCGTATAGGCTGAGATTAGCCCATCATATTTTTATGAAAATTCAACGAGCTGAATCGTGACCTTCTCTACAGTATTCCTGAAGCTCTCAATATCGTTTCTAATTAGTCTAAAGTCGGCTACATCAGTTAAAAGGGTAGAGATTTGGTTCCTTATCCATGCCAAGTCCGTATTTCTGGTCATTATTTCATTTGGGTTTAATGTATTCAGATTAAACTTTTCATCCTTTACAAGGTGATGTGTTGTTTTATTTGATTTATTAATTACCTCCACGTCGTTATTATATCCTTTCCGTTGAATAACAGGACTATCTTGATTTCGGTTCTTCTTTAGCAAGATCGAACATTTGCTGCATTTCATGATTTTCCTGATTTTAGAAGCCAGTCAGCATCTTCTACCTTTAGGCTAGCACATAACAAATGATGAAGTAGATTTTGTAGATTTTGCATTAGCCACATTTTCGCGAAGTCATGTTGAGTCCGCCATGATTGGAGGAAAAATTTAGAGAGAAATTCAGGTGCAGGTTGGTGCATAATCTTCCAGCCTTATAATCATTGATGGTCTAAGGCCTTCAGAATGATGTTATTAGTATAATTATTGGCATCCATAACAGAAATATCTCTATCACATTGGCAGCCATGAGTCCATTAAAGAGCCTCTGCATCACTTGTGGGCGCCATCTTTTTGACCAAAAATTTAGCTAAATGTGTGCCTGAAACTAGAAATCCACACACATAGTGGTTTTCCGTAGAAAACAGAAAAATTTGGCCAAAAGTGTGCGTATGAAACTGGAAATCCACACATTTGGGTGGTTTTCTGCAGAAAACAGGAAAATTTGGCCAAAACGAGTGCACGAAACTGGAAATTCACCTGTTCGGTTGGTTTTCTGTGAAATACAGGGAAATTTGTTAAAACGTGTGCACGAAACTGAAAATCCACACACATAGTGGTTTTCCGTGGAAAACAGAAAAATTTGGCTTAATCTGTGCCCAAAACTAGAAATCCAAATATATGGGTGGTGTTCTGTGAAAAACTGGAGAATTAGGTGAAATGTGTGCCCGAACCTGGAAATCCACACTTACGCGTTGTTTTCGGTATAAATCAGGAAAATTTGGCCAAAAGTGTGCACGAAACTGGAAATTCACCTGTGAGGGTGGTTTTCTGTGGAAACCAGGAAAATAGGCAAAACGTGTGCACAAGACCTGAAATCAACTGATTTGAGTGGTGTTCCGTGGAAAACAGGAAAATTAATCAATAAGTTTGCACGAAAATGGAAATTCACCTGTACGGCTGGTTGTCTGTGGAAAGCAGAAAATTATGGAAACCGTGTGCACGAAACTGGATATCAACCAATATGGGTGGTTTTCTGTGAAATAAAGGGAAATTTGGACAAAACGAGTGCACGAAACTGGAAATTCACCTGTTAAGGTGGTTTTCTGTGGAAACAAGGAAAATTCGACAAAACATGTGCACGGAACTGAAAATCCACCAATATGGGTAGTTTTCTGTGAAATACAGGGAAATTTGGAAAAACATGTGCACGAAACATGAAATCCATCCATCTTGGTGGTTATCCATGGAAAAGAGGTAAATTTGGTTAAAAGTGTGCCCGAAACTGGACAACCACACATTTGGGTGCATTTCTGTGGAAAACAGGAAAAATTGGCCAAAAGTGTACACAAAACTGGAAATCCACACGTATGGGTTGTTTTCGGTGGAAATCAGAAAAATTTGGCAAAAATAGCGCACGAAACAGGTAATCCACATATGGTTGTATGGTTTTCTGTGTAAAACAGGAAAATTTAGTAAAAAGTATGCACAAAACTAAAAATCCACACAGTTGGGTGGTATTCGGTGGAAAACAGAAAAAGTTAGCAAAAGGTGTGCATAAAACGGGAAATCCACCCACTTGGTGGTTTTCAGTTGAAATCAGGATATTATGGAAACCGTGTGCTTGAAACTGGGTATCCACCAATATGGGTGTTTTTCTGTGAAATACATGGAAATTTGCTAAAACGTGTGCATGATACTGGAAATCCACACACTTGGTGGTTTTCTGTGAAATCTGAAGAATTAGTTAAAATTAGGTAAAATTAGGTAGAAACTGGAAATAATCACATTTGGGTGCATTTCTGAGCAATACAGGAAAATTTGGCCAAAATTAAGAATAGAACTGGAAATCCACCCATTTGTGTGGTTTTCTTGGAAAACCAGAAATTTTGACTAAACGTGTGCACGAAACTGGATATCCACCTTTTTGGGTGGTTTACTGTGTAAAACAGGAAAATTTCGCTAAAAGTGCGAAATGGATATCTATCCCTATGGGTGCTTTTCTGTAGAATATAGCAAAAATTAGCCAAAACGAGTGCACAAAACTTGAAATTCACCTGTTCGGGTGGTTTTCTGTGGAAAATTGGAGAATTAGGTGACATGTTTGCCTGATACTGGAAATCCACACACGCATGTTGTTTTCTGCGGAAAACAGGAAAATTCGGCAAAACGTGTGCACAAGACCTGAAATCAACTGATTTGAATGGTGTTCAGTGGAAAACAGGAAAATTTATCAAAAAGTTTGCACAAAACAGGAAATCCACATATTTGGTGGTTTTATTAGAAAACCAGTAATTTTGACTAAACGTTTGCTCGAGACTGGATATCCATCCCTATGAGTGCTTTTCTATGGAATATAGTAAAAATTAGCCAAAACGAATGCACGAAACTTGAAATTCAGGTGGTTTCCTGTGGAAAACAGAAAAATATGGAAACAGTGTGCGCAAACCTGGATATCAACCCGTGTGGGTTGTTTTCTGTGAAAAAAAGGCAAATTTTTGCACAAAACTGGAAATCCACACACTTGGTGGTTTTCAATTTAAAACAGGAAATTATTGAAACCCTGTGCACAAAACTGGAAATCCACACATTTGGGTGGTTTTCTGCAGAAAACAGGAAAGTTTGGCCTTACAGGAAATACAGGGAAATTTGGCTAAATGGGTGGTTATCTGTGAAAAACTGGAGAATTAGGTGAAATGTGTGCCCGGAACTGGAAATCCACACATGCGCGTTGTTTTTGGTGGAAATCAGGAAAATTTGGACAAATGTGTGCATGGAACTTGAAATCCACACCTTTGGGTGGTTTTCTGCGGAAAACAGGAAAATTTGGCAAAACGTGTGCACAAGATCTGAAATCAACTAATTTGAGTGGTGTTCAGTGGAAAAGAGGAAAATTTATCAAAAAGTTTGCAGGAAACTGGAAATCCACACATTTGGTGGTTTTCAGTGGAAAACAGGAAATTATGGAAACAGGAAAACGAAAGTGGAAATCCTCCCATTTGTGCACGTATATTTTACCTGGAAATTTTGAGTAAACGTGTGCCCGAAATGGATATCCACCCATATGGGTGCTTTTCTGTGGAATAGAGGAAAAATTGTCCAAAACGAGTGTAAGAAACTAGAAATTCACCTGTTCAGGTCATTTTCAGTGAAAAACAGAAAATTATGGAAACCGTGTTCATGAAACTGGATATCAACCCATATGGATGGTTTTCTGTGAAATGCAGGGATATTTGTTAAAAAGTGTGCACGAAACTGGAAATCCACACACTTAGTGGTTTTACATTGAAAACAGAAAAATTATGCTAAATATGTGCCCGAACGTGGAAATCCACACATACGCAATGTTTTCGGTGGAAATTGGTAAATTTTGGCCAAAAGTGCCCATGAAACTGGAATTCCACACAATTGGGTGGTGTTTGTAGGAAAACAGGAATATTTGGCAAATAGTGTGTAGGAAACTGGAAATCCACACACTTGTGTGCACGAAACTGGATCATCAATCCATAAAGGTGTTTTTTTGTGAAATACAGGGAAATTTGGTAAAAAGTGTGCTCGAAATGGATATCCACATATAAGGTTGTTTTTTCGGTGGAAACCAGCGAAAAATTGGTAAAAAGTGTGCACAAAACTGGAAATCCACCGTGGGTGTTGGACTCTGCCAAGGGTGCATACTGTCGCCCCTGTTGATCATTATCTTCTTGGACTGGATAGACAGGGGCAGCCGAGGCGATGAGCGTGTTTGTGTCGGAGAATGCCTGGTGGAGAGGTTGATCTTTGCTGACGACCTTGTCCTGCTTGGGTCTTCAGCATGCACTAGAACGGTTTGCAGCCAAGTGTGAAGAAGCTGGGATGAACATCAGTGTGGCTAAAACTGAGGTTCTGGTCCTTTCCAGACAGCCTGCTCAGTGCGCTCTCCATGTTAGGGGAGCCTCATTGAGACAGGTGGAGAAATTCAAGTATCTCGGGATTGCATTCACGAGTGATGGACGGCAGGAGAAAGAATTGGATGCTCGGATCGGTGCTGCAAGCTGTGTCAGACGTGAACTGTGGCGATCCGTGGTAACGAAACGCGAGCTGGGTAACAAAGCCAAGCTCTCCGTCTTCAAATCTATCTTTGTCCCCATTCTCACCTATGGTCATGAGGCTTGGTTAATGACCGAAAGAGTGCGATCGCGGGTACAAGCGGGCGAAATGAGATTTCTGAGAGGTATGGCAGGTGTTACCCTACTAGATAGAGTGTACTGCAGCACAATAACGGAATTGTGTTAAGCCACTACTTCTCCGCATTGAGAGATCTCAGTTGCGCTGGTATAACCACATGATACGGATGCCGCAAACAAGTCTTCCTAAGCAGTTGTTATTTTTCAAGCCGGTGGGTAAGAGACCAAGGGGTCGGCCTAGAACCAGGTGGCTAGACTACATGGAGAATCTGGGTTCGAGTCACTTGGATATTACTGGGGAGGACATGCGCCTGATGGTGGAAGATCGCGATCGCTGGAGTTAATCCATAGGGCTGCTGCCCCTAATAAATATGCGGGTTTGAAAAGTTAGTAAGTAAGTATGTATACATGGAAATTTGATAAAACGTGTTCACGAAGCTAGAAACCCCCACATATGGTTGGTTTTCTGTGAAAAATTGAAGAATTAGGTGAAATGTGTGCCCGAAAGTGGAAATCCACATATACGCGTTGTTTTCGGTAGAAATCGGGAAAATTTGGCGAAAAGTCTGCAGGAAACTGGAAATCCACACTATTGGGTGGTGTTCGGAGGAAAACAGGTAAATTTGGCTAAAAGTGTGCCCGACATGGATATCCAACCATATGGTTGCTTTTCTGTGTAATACAGGAAAAAGTGGCCAAAATGAGTGCACGAAACTCGAAATTCACCTCTTCGTGTGATTTTCTGCTGAAAACAGAAAATTATCAAAACCGTGTGCAAGAAACTGGATATCAACCCATATGGGTGGCTTTCTGTGGAATGCATGGAAATTTGTTAAAACATGTGCACGAAACTGGAAATCCACACATATGGGTTGATTTCGGTGGAAATCAGCAAGAATTTGGCCAAAAATGTGCAGGAAACTGGTAATCCACATATTTGTGTGGTTTTCTGTGTAAAACAGGAAAATTTAGCAAAACGTACACAAAACTGGATCTCCAAACAATTGCTTAGTGTTCAGAGGAAAACAGGAAAATTTGGCAAATAGTGTGTAATAAACTGGAAATCCACACACAAGGTGTTTTTCTATGTTAAACACAAAATTATGGAAACCGTGTGCACGAAACTGGATATCAACCCATTGAGGAGGTTTTTTGTGAAATACATTGAAATTTGGTAAAACGTGTGCATGAAACTGGAAATCCACACTCATGGTGGTTTTCAGTGGAAAACAGGTAATTATTGAAACCGTGTGCACTAAACTGGATATCCACTAATATGGGTGGTTTTCTGTTGAAATCAGGAAAATTTGGCCAAAAGTGTGCATGGTATTGGAAATAAACACATGTGGTGGTTTTCTGTGGAAAACTTAAAATTATGGAAACCGTGTGCACGAAACTGGATATTAAAACCCATATAGATGTTTTTTTTGTGAAATACAGGGAAATTAGGTAAAACGTTTTTACGAAACTAGAAATTCACACACTTGTTGGTTTTCTGTGAAAAACTGGAGAATTTGGTGAAATGTGTGCACGAAATTGGAAATCCACACATAAGCGTTGTTTTCGGTGGAAACCAGGAAAATTCGGCAAAAGGTATGCACAAGCCCTAAAATCAACTGATTTGAAAACTGAAAAATTTAGCAAAACATGTGCACGAAACTCGAAATCCATCCATCTTGGTGGTTTTCCGTGGAAAAGAGAAAAATTTGGCAAAAGTGTGCCTGAAATGGATAACCATATATATGTTTGTTTTTTTGGTGGAAACAAGGGAAATTTGCCCTAAAGTGTGCACAAACCTGGAAATCCACACATTTGGGTGGTTTTCTGTGGAAAACAGTAAACTTAAAACATGTGCACTAAACCGGAAATATATATAAATATATTTATATAAATTTGGCCAAAAGTGTGTACGAAATCCACACACTTGGGCGTTTTTTTGTTGGAAAACAGGAAAATTTGGCAAAAACTGCGCACGTAACTGGAAATCCACACATTTGTGAGGACTTCTGTGGTACACAAGGAAATTTGGCAAAACGTGTGAACAAATCTGGAAACCCACATATATGGGTGACTTTATGTGGAATACAGGAAAATATGGCAAGATATATGCAACAAGCTGGAAATACACACCCTTGGGTGGTATTCGGTGGAAAAAAGGAAAATTTGGGTAAAACTTTGGTGGTTTGATGTGGATAACCAGAAAATTTTGCAAAATATATGCACAAAACTGTAAATTCACCCATATGAATGATTTTCAGTGGAAAAAAAAACAAAATTTGGCGAAAACTGTTCATGAAACTGGAAATCCTCACAGCTGGGCAAATTTAGCAAAGCGTGTGCACAGACATGAAAACACACCCAATGTCTTAACAAATCTGGAAATCCACATATATGGGTGATTGTATGTGGAATACAGAAAAATATAACCAAACATGCAATAAACTAGAAATACACACATTTGGGTGGTGTTCAGTGGAAACCAAGAAAATTTAGCCAAAAGTGTGAATGAATATAGAAATCCACACAGTTGGTGGTTTACAGGGGAAAACAGGAAATTATGAAAACCATTTCCAGGAAACAGGATATCCAAACATCAGGGTAGTTTCTGTGGAAATCAGCAAAATTTGGCCAAAAGTTGGAACGAAACTTGAAATCCACACATATCGGTTGTCCTTGGTGGAAATCAGGAAAGATTAACCAAAAATGTGCACGAAACTGGTAATCCACACATTTGGATGGTTTTCTGTGTAAAGCAAGAAAATTTGGCAAAACATGTGCACAAAACCAGAAATCCACATATATGGGTGGCTTTCTGTGAAATACAGGGAAATTTGGTAAAACGGGGGCACGAAACTGGAAATTCACCTGTTCGGGTGGTTTTCTGTGGTAAACAGGAAAATTTGCAAGAAACTGGAAATACGCATATTTGGATGGCGTTCGGTGGAAAACAAGAAACTTTGGCTAAAAGTGTTAAAGAGAATAGAAATCCACGCACTTGGCAGTTGAGTACAGGAAATTATTGAAAACCTGTGCAGGAAACTGGTTAGCCACCAATATGGCTGGTTTTCTGTGAAATACAGGGAAATTTGGTAAAACTCTGCACAAAATTAGAAATCCACACAATTGGTGGTTTTCCTTGGAAAACAGAAAATTTTGGCTAAATATGTGCCCGAAACTAGAAATCCACATATATGGGTGGTTTTCTGTGAAAAATGGAAAATTATGTGAAATGTGTGTCCCGAAACTGGAAATCTACACACGTGTTATTTTCAGTGGAAATCAGATAAATTTGGCCAAAAGTGAGTATGAAGCTAGAAATCCACACATGTGGATGGTTTTCTATGGAAAATAGGAAAATTTGACAAAACATCTGCACACCACCGGAAATCCACTGATTTGAGTGGTGTTCAGTGGAAAACAGGAAAATTTAGCATTATGGGTGTTTTTCTGTGAAATACAGGGATATTTGGTAAAACGTGTCCACGAAACTTGGAATCCATCCATCTTGGCGGTTTTCCATAGAAAAGAGAAAAATTTGCCTAAAAGTTTGCTTGAAACTGGAAATCCACACATTTGAGTGCATTTCTGTTTTAAACAGGGAAATTTGGCAAAAAGAGTGCACGAAACTGGAAATCCACCTATTCGTGTGGTTTTCCTGGAAAACCAGAAATTCGGACAAATCGTGTGCAAGAAACTGGATATCCACGTTTTTGGGAGGTTTTCTTTGGAAAATAGAAAAATTTGGCTAGATGTGTGCCCTAAACTAGAAATCCACATATATGGGTGGCTTTCTGTGAAAATTGGAGAATTACATGAAATGTCTGCCGACATTGTAAATCCATACATACACGTTGTTTTCGGTGGAAATCAGGAAAATTTGGCCTAAATGAGTGCACGAAACTGGAAATTCAACTATTCTTGTGGTTTTCTGTGAAAAACAGAAAATTATGGAAACCGTGTGCACTAAACTATACCTATAGACTATGAGTATATAGGTTGTTTTCTGTGAAAAATTTGGTAAAGCGTGTGCACGAAACTAGAAATCTACACACTTGGTGGTTATCTGTGGAAAACAGAAAAATTTGGCAAAAAGTATGCACGAAACTGGAAATATGCACACTTCGTAGTTCTCAGTGGAAAACAAAAAATTTAGCAAAACTTTGGATCGTTTTGTGTGGAAATCAGGAAAGTTTAGCCAAAAGTGTGTCTTAAACAGGAAAGCCACCCGTTTCTGTGGTTTTCTTGGAAAACCAGAAATTTTCACAAAACGTGTTAATGAAACTGGATATCCACGTTTTTGCGTGGTTTACCGTAGAAAACAGAAAAATTTGGCTTCATGTGTGCCCGAAACTAGAAATCCACATATATGGGTGGTTTCCTGTGAAAATTAAAGAATTATGTGAAATGTGTGCCCGAACATGGAAATCCTCACATAAGTGTTGAAATCCACGCAAAAGTGTGCACGAAACAGGAAATCCACACATTTGCGTGGCTTTCTGCGGAAAAAGAAAAATTTGGCCAAAACGAGTTCACGGAACTGGAAATTTGCCAGTTCGGGTGGTTTTCTGTGGAAAATAGGAAAATTCAGCCAAACTAGCGCACAACACATGAAATCCAAGGATTTGAGTAGTGCTCAGTGGAAAACAGAAAAATTTAGCAAAACGTGTGCACGAAATTGGAAATACACCAATATGGTGTTTTTCTATAAAATACAGGGAAATTTGGTAAAACATGTGCATGAAACTGGAAATGCACATATATGGGTTGTTTTCTGTTGAAATCAGGTAAATTTGGACAATAGTGTGTACAAAATTAGAAATCAATACATATGGGTGAATTTTTGTGAAATACAGGGAAATTTTGCAAAAAATGTGCACAGAACTCGAAATTCACCATCTTGGAGAGTTTCAGTTAAAAACAGTAAAATTTGGCAAAACGTGTGTACAAAATTTGAAATCCACGTATATAGGTGATTTAATGTGGAATACAGCAAAATATGGCAAAACATATGCAAGAAACTGGAAATACAAACATTTGGGTGGTGTTCGGTGGAAAACAAGAAAATTTGGCCAGAAGTGTGAAAGAAAATAGAAATCCACGTACTTAGTGGCTTTCAGTTGACAAGTGGGTGGTTTTCAGTGGAAAACAGGAAATTACTTTAACCATGTGCACGAAACTGAATATCCACCAATATGGGTGGTTTTCTGTTAAATACAGGGAAATTTGGTAAAACGTCTGCACAAAAATTGAAAACCATACATCTTGGTTGTGTAAAGAAAAATTTGCCTAAAATTGTGCATGAAACTGGAAATACACACACGTGGCCGTTTTCAAAGGAAAACAGAAAAATTTAGCAAAAACTTGCGCCCAAATTTAGAAATCCACTCTTTTGTGTAGTGTTCTGTGGAAATCAGGAAAATTTTGCAAAAAGTGAGCACGAAACTGGAAATCTACCCATTTTTGTGGTTTTTCTTGGAAAACCTGAAATTTGGCCAAAAGTGTGCCCGAAACTGGAAATACACACACATGGTGGATTTCTGTGGAAAACAGGAAAATTTGGCAAAACTTGTGAACAAACCCGGAAATGTATAGGTGTGAGTGGTGTTCGGTGGAAAACAGGAAAATTTTGCAAAAATTGTGCACAGTACTGGAAATCCACCATCTTGGGGGATTTCTGTGGAAAACAGGAGAATTTAGCAAAACGTGTGCACGAAACTGGAAATCCAACCGTCTTCGTGGTTTTATGTGGAAAAAAGAAAATTTTGGCCAAAGGTGTGGACTGAACTGGAAATATACACATTTGGGTGATTTTCAGTGGAAAACAGGAATATATTGAAACCATGTCCACGAAACTGGATATCCACCAAAATGGGTGGTTTTCTGTGAAATACGCACACGTCGTCGTTTTCAGAGCAAAACAGGTAAATTTAGCAAAACTTGGGCCCAAATTTAAAAATCCACTCATTTGGATCGTTTTCTGTGGAAAACAGGAAAATTTGGCCAAAGAAAGAATGAAACTGAAAATTCACACATATGTGTGGTTTTCTGTGGAATACAGGAAAAACTTGCAAAACGTGTGAACAAAACTAGAAATCTACAGGTTTGAGTGGTGTTCAGTGGAAAACAGGAAAAATTTAAGAAAACGTGTGCACGAAACTGGAAATCCAACCGTCTTGGTGGTTTTATGTGGAAAAAAGAAAAATTTGGCCAAAGGTGTGGACTGAACTGGAAATATACAGTGATTTGGGTGATTTTCAGTTGAAAACAGGAAATTATTGCAACCGTGTGCACGAAAATGGATATCCACCAATATTGGTGGTTTTCAGTGGTAAACAGGAAATTATTGAAACCGTGTCCACGAATCAGGATATCCACCAATATGGGAGGTATTCTGTGGAAAACTGGAAAATTTGGCAAAAACTGTGCCGGAAGTGGATATCCACCCATATGGGTGCTTTTCTGTAGAATACAGGAAAATTTGGCAATTCGTGTGCACGAAACTTGTAATATACATATATGGGTGGTTTTCCCTGAAAAACTGTGTGCCCTAAACTGGAAATCCTCACATCTGGGTGTTTTAGGTGGAAATCAGGGAAATTTGGCCAAACGTGTGCACTAAAGTGGTGATGCACTCATTTGGGTGGTTTTCTGTAGAAAACAGGGAAAATTGGCGAAACATGTGCACAAAACCAGAAATCTACAGGTTTGAATAGTGTTCAGTGGAAAACAGGAAAATTTAGCAAAACATGTCCACAAAACAGGGAATTCACACAATTTGGTGGCTTTCTGTGAAAAACAAGAAAATTTGGCAAAAACCAGTGCACGATATAGGAAATTTACTTGTTATGATGGTTTTCTGTGGAAACCAGGAAAATTCGGCAAAGTGGGTTCACAATACCTGAAATTCACAAGTATGAATCGTGTACGGTGGAAAACCGGAAAATTTAGCAAAACGTGTGTACAAAACTGGAAATCCACACAATTGGGTGGTGTTCGGTGGAAAGCAGACAAATTTTGCCAAAAGTCTGAAGGAAAATAGAAATCCACACACATGGGTGCTTTTCTGTTGAATACAGGAAAATTGGCAAACACAGTGATCGAAACTGGAAACCCACGCTCTGGGCGGTTTTCGGTGGAAATCAGGAATCTTCGGCAAAACGTGTGCACAAAGACCCTAAATCCACTAATTTGAATGGTGTTCAGTGGAAAACAGGAAAAATTTAGGAAAACGTGTGCACGAAACTGGAAATCCACCAATCTTGTTGGTTTCCATTTAAAACAGAAAAAATTGACTATATGTCTAGCCAAAACTGGAAATCGACACTTTTGGGTGGTTTTCTGTGAAAGACTTAAGAATTAGGCAAAATATGTGCCCGAAACTGGAAATCCACACATCTGCGTGTTTTCCGTGGAAATCAGGAAAATTTTGCAGAACGAGTGCACGAAAATAGAAATTCAACTGTTCGGGTGGTTTTCTTTGGAAAACAGGGAATTTGCAAATTGTGTGCAAAACCAGAAATCCACAGGTTTGGTGGAAAACAGAAAAATTTTGCACAGAAGTGGAAATCCACTAAGTTTCTGTGAAAATTTGGTAAAACGTGTGCATATATATGGGTGATTTTATGTGGAATACAGCAAAATATAGCAAGACATATGCAAGAATCTGGAAATACACACATTTGGGTGATGTTCGGTGGAAAACAAGAAAATTTGGCCAGAAGTGTGAAAGAAAATAGAAGTCTACATACTTGGTGGTTTTCAGTGGAAAACAGGAAATTATTGAAACCATGTGCACGAAACTGGATATCCACCAAAGTGGGTGGTTTTCTGTGAAATACAGGGAAATTTGGTAAAATGTGTGCACGAAACTTGAAGTCCATATATCTTAGTGGATTTCCGTAGAAAAGATAAAAATTTGGCTAAAATTGTGCACGAAACTGGAAATACACACACGTCGTCGCTTTCAGAGCAAAACAGAAAAATTTAGCAAAACTTGTGCCCAAATTTAAAAATCCACTCATTTGGATGGTTTTCTGTAGAAAACAGGAAAATTTGGCCAAAGAAAGAATGAAACTGAAAATTCACATATATGTGTGGTTTTCTGTGGAAATCAGGAAAATTTGGCAAAAAGTGTGCCCGAAATAGACATCCACCCATATGGTGCTTTTCTTTGGAATACAGGAAAAAATGGCTAAACGTGCGCACGAAAGTGGAAATCCATATATATGGTTGTTATTTCGGTGGAAACCAGGAAAATTTGGCCTAAAGTGTGCACAAAACTGGAAACCCACACATTTGGTTGGTTTACTGTGGAATTCAGGAAAAATTTGCAAAACGTGCACACAAAAGTGGAAATCCATATATATGGTGTTTATTTCAGTGGAAACCAGGAAAATTTGGCCTAAAGTGTGGACAACACTGTAAATCCACACATTTGGGTGGTTTTCTGTGGAAAACAGGAAAATTTGGCAAAACGTGTGAACAAAACCGGAAATCTACAGGTTTGAGTGGTGTTCGGTGGAAAACCGGTAAATTTAGCAACATGTTCGTACACAACTGGAAATCGACACAGTGGTTTTCTATGAAAAACTTGAGAATTAGCCACAATATGTGCCCGAAACTTGGCCAAAAGTGTGAAGGAAAATAGAATTCCACAAACATGGGTGCTTTTCTGTGGAATACAGGAAAATATGGCAAGACATATGCAAGAAGCTGGAAATACACACCCTTGGGTGGTATTCGGTAAAAAAAAAAAAGAAAAGTTGACCAAAAGCGTGAACGAAAATTGAAATGCACACAAACAAGTGGTTTGATGTAGATAACAGGAAAATTTGGCTAAACATATGCACGAAACATGAAATCCACCCATATGAATGGTTTTCAGTGGAAAAAAAACAAAATTTGGCGAAAACTGTTCATGAAACTGGAAATCCACACACCTGAGAGGTCTTCTCTGAAACATTTGCAAATTTAGCAAAACGTGTGGACAAACCTGAAAATCCACCCAATTGTGTGGTTTTCTGTGGAATACAGAAAAGTATAGCTATACATACAAGAATTTGAAAATACACACATTTGTGTGGTGTTTGGTGGAAAACAAGAAAATTTGGTCAAAAATGTGCACAAAACCAGTAATCCACAGGTTTAAATGATGTTCGGTGAATAGCGAAATGGCTGCACAAAACTGGAAATCCACACAATTGGGTGGTGTTCAGTGGAAAACAGGAAAATTTGGCAAATAGTTTGCTGGAAATGGAAATCCACATATATGCGTGGTTTTCTGTGAAATACAGGGAAATTTTCCAAAAATTGTGCACAGTACTGGAAAACAGGAAACTATCTAAACCGTGTGCACAAAACTAGAAATCCTCATATGTGGGTGGTTTTCTGTGAAAAACTGGAGAATGAGGCAAACTGTGCGTCCTAAACTGGATATCCACCAATATGGGGGGTTTTCTGTGAATTACAGGGAAATTCGGTAAAACGTGCGCTTAAATTTAGAAATCCACTCATTCGGATGGTTTTCTGTGGACAACAGGAAAATTTGGCCAAAGTGAGAATGAAACTGGAAATTCACACATATGTGTGGTTTTCTGTGGAAATCAGGAAAATTTGGCAAAAACAGTGAACGAAACCGGAAACCCACATTTATGGTTTGTTTTCTGTGGAATACAGGAAAATATGGCAAGACATACGCTGGGTGGTATTCGGTAAAAAAAAAAAATAAAAGTGAAAACTGGTCATTATTAAATGAACTTCCACTTAACCTAAACAAATCTTACTACATGATCTTTCATCAACGCTATAAATTAATTAATTTTAATAAAATTAAGCTTAGTGTTAATAATAAAGTCTTAACTTGAGTCTCTTCCTATAAATATTTAGGATTTAATTTTACCCCTGATTTATCATGGAGCCTTCATATAAAACATCTAGCTACCAAACTATCCTGTTCATTAGTAATTATTTATAGACTTAATCTTCTTACACGTAATATTTTATTAAATTTATCCTTTACCTTAATTCATACAAATTTATGCTTTAGAATATGTTTATGGGGATCGACCACACAGAAAAATAAAAACCATATAATTAAACTGCAAAAACGTTTTTTATATATACTGTTAAATAGGCCCGCTTTCTCTTCCGTCAGTTCAGAATTTAAAAGCTTTAACCTTTTAAAATTTGATGAACTTTATTTTATTCAATTAGCTCAATTTATATATAAAGTCAAACATAACGTATTTTATATTAGAAATCCCCCAATGATAACTAACCCATGTCATCACTATCACACGAGTGAGAAAAAAATAACAATCCCATTTTATAGAGTGAATTACTCAAAGAGATCAATCTCGATTTCTGGCGCTATCTGTTGGTCATAATTAACTAATGAACTTCACAACGCATTTTTCTTCAAGTTTTTAAACGTCGTCTCCTTAAAAGCAGACGGGCCAAATTACATCTGATTTAACTTCTGTTTACTATTAAATGTTAACTAATTTACGCAGTATTCTGTTTACTCTACTATTAATTAATATTGTTGTTGTTTAATATCATACAAAGTTATATAATTTTATATTGAATATATAAATTTTTCATTAAAGGATGTCCCTGGACAGGCCCCAGGCCTTTGGGCACCTTTAAGTTCTTTTGGTGCTAAAATTGCTGATTTTATCTTATATGATTATTTTTTAAATTGAATATTATTATTAATACCAATTTATTGTTCTATGAAAGTAATTAATTGTGTTTGCAATTGTAAATAACAATTGAATTTGAATTGAAATTGAAATTGTATGTGTAAATAAATAAATAAATAAGTAAATAAATAAATATCTAAACCATGTGCACGAAACTGGATATACACCAATATGGGTGGTTTTCTGTGGACAACAGGAAAATTTGGCCAAAGTGAGAATGAAACTGGAAATCTAACTTTGGTTTACTCGGTATTCACATGTAACATATTGTTAGCTGTCCAAGTGTTTAGTTCGGTTAATGCAGTATTGCGTGAAGCAATTAATTGGGTGGCATCAGGGTGTGCAGCCATAAACGTCAAGTCGTCAGCGTATAAAATTATTCTAAAGGATGTAAGAAGGGATACAGAAGTAGGTAAATCGTTGATAAATAGACAAAAAAGAAGACGTCAGAGAGTTCAGCCTTGCGGAACTCCCTAATTTCGTGATAGTATGTGTAAGGATATACCAGCTAACGTCATAGAGTAACAACGGTTTGCCAGGAAATTCTATAACCACATCAGGGGTGACTCCCGTGTACCATATAAGTGAAATAGATTGTGTAATAAGTCTTCAACCGGAACCGAATCGAATGCCTTAGCAAAGTCAATAAATACAGCTTCTACAAGATTATTAGAGGCCATTTCTAGGGATGCATATTCGAGGAGCTAATAGCAGGTGGTCTCAACATTTCTTTTCATTAAAATATAGAAAACGTGTGCGCAAAGACATGAAATCCACTGATTTGAGTGGTGTTCAGTGGAAAACAGAAAAATTTGGCTAAAAGTGTATCCAAACCTGGAAATCGACACATTTGGGTAGTTTTCTGCGAAATATTGAAGATTCAGGCAAAATATGTGCCCGAAACTTAAAATCCACACATCTGAATGGTTTCCGTGGAAATCAGGAAAATTAGGCCAAAAGTGTGCACGAAACTAGAAATCCACGTATATGGGTGATTTTATGTGGAATACCGCAAAGTATGGCAAGAGATATGCAAGAAAATGGAAATCCACACATTTGGTTGGTGTTCGGTGGAAAACAAGAAAATTTGGCCAGAAGTGTGAAAGAAAATAGAAATCCACGTACTTGGTGGTTTTCAGTAGACAAGTGGGTGGTTTTCAGTGGAAAACAGAAAAATTTAGCAAAACTTGTGCCCAAATTTAGAAATCCACTCATTTTTATGGTTTTCTGTGGAAATAAGGAAAATTTGGCAAAAAGTGTGCACGAAATTGAAAATCTACCCATTTGTGTTGTTTTCTTGAAAAACCAGTAATTTCGACAAAACGTGTGCACGAACCTTTTAGGTGGTTTTCTGTGAAAAACAGGAAAATTTGGCTAAATATGTACCCGAAATAGATATCCACCCATATGGTGCTTTTGTTTGGAATACAGGAAAAATTGGCAAAACGTGCACACAAAAGCGGAAATCCATATATATGGTGTTTATTTCAGTGGAAACAAGGAAAATTTGGCCTAAAGTGTGGTTTTGGGTGGTTTTCTGTGGAAAACAGGAAAATTTGGCAAAACGTGCGAACAAAACCGGAAATCTACACGTTTGAGTGGTGTTCGGTGGAAAACCATAAAATTTAGCAAAATGTTCTTGAAATCCACACATCTGCGAGGTTTCCGCAGAAATCAGAAAAATTAGGCCAAAAATATACACGAAACTGGAAATCCACACATTTTGGTGGTTTTCTGTATAAAACAGAAAAATGTGGCAAAACGAGTGCACAACACTGACAATCCACACATTCGGGTGGATTTCTGCGAAATACAGGAAAATTTTGCAAAACGTGTGAAAAAACCGGAAATCTACAAGTTTGAGTGGTGTTCGGTGGAAGGCAGATAAATTTATCAAAGGTGTGAAGGAAAATAGAAATCCACATACATGAGAAAACAGGAAAACAGGAAAACAGGAAAATTTGGCAAAACATGTGCACAAAGACGTGAAATCCGCTGATTTGAGTGGTGTTCAGTGGAAAACAGGAAAATTTAGGAAAAAGTGTGCACGAAAGTCGAAATCCACCTATCTTGGTGGTTTTCCATGGAAAGACGAAAAAAATGGAAATCGACACATTTGAATTTTTTTTTTGTGCAAAACTGGAGAATTAGCCAAAATATGTGCACGAAACTTGAAATCCACATATCTGCATGGTTTCCGCAGAAATCAGGAAAATTAGGCCAAAAGTGTGCACGAAACTGGAAATCCACACATTTGGGTGGTTTTCTGTTGAAAACAGGAAAATTTGGAAAAACGTGCGCACAAAAGTGGAAATCCATATATATGGTTGTTATTTCGGCAGAAACCAGGAAAATTTGGCCTAATGTGTGCACAAAACTGGAAATCCACACATTTGGGTGGTTTTCTGTGGAAATAAGGAAAAATTGGCAAAAAGTGTGCACGAAATTGGAAATCTACCCATTTGTGTGGTTTTCTTGTAAAACCAGAAATTTCGACAAAACGTGTGCACGAACCTTTTGGGTGGTTTTCTGTGAAAAACAGGAAAATTTGGCTAAATATGTGCCCATATGGTGCTTTTGTTTGGAATACAGGAAAAATTGTCAAAACGTGCGCACAAAAGTGTAAATCCATATATATGGTTGTTTTTTCGGTGGAAACCAGGAAAATTTTGCCTAAAGTGTGCACCAAACTGGAAATCCACAAATTTGGGTGGTTTTCTGTAGAAAACAGGAAAATTTGGCAAAACGTGTGAACAAAACCGGAAATCCACAGGTTTGAGTGGTGTTTTGGTGAAAAACCGGAAAATTTAGCAAAATGTGTGTAAAAAACTGGAAATCCATACAATTGGGTGGTGTTTTGTGGAAAGCAGATAAATTTGGCCAAAAGTGTGAAGGAAAATAGAAGTCCACACACTTGGGCGGTTTTCTGTGGAAAACAGGAAAATTTGGCAAAACGAGTGCATGAAACTGGAAATTCACCTTTTCGGGTGTTTTTCTGCAGAAAACAGGGAAATTGCAAACCATGTGCATAAAACCAGAAATCCACACAATTGGGTGGTGTTCTGTGGAAAACAGATAAATTTGGCCTAAAGTGTGAACAAAAACAGAAATTCAACATGGGGGTGCTTTTCTGTGAAAGACCGGAAAATTTGGAAAAAACTGTGCACGGAACTGGAAGTGCACATATATGGATGATTTTATTTTTTCGTATTGCAAAAAATGGCAAGAGATATGCAAGAAACTGCAAATACATTTGGTTGGTTTTCTGTGGAAATCAGGAAAATTTGGCAAAAAGTGTGAACGAAACTGGAAATCTAACCATTTGTGTGGATTTCTTGGAAAACCAGATATTTTAACAAAACGTGTGCACGAAACTTTTGGGTGGTTTTCTGTGTGCCCGAAACTTAAAATCCACACATTTGCGAGATTTCCGCAGAAATCAGGAAAATTAGGCCAAAAGTGTGCACGAAACTAGAAATCCACACACTTTTGGTTGTTTTCTGTGGAAAACAGGCAAATTTGGTAAAACGAATGCACGAAACTGAAAATCCACACATTCGGGTGGTTTTATGCAGAAAACTGGAAAAATTTGGCAAAACGTGTGAACAATACCGGAAATCTACAGGTTTGAGTGGTGTTCGGTGGAAAACCGGAAAATTTAGCAAAACGTGTCCACACAACTGAAAATCCACACAATTGAGTGGTGTTCAGTGGAAAACAGATAATTTTGGTCAAAAGTGTGAACGAAAATAAAAATCCAACATGTGGGTGCTTTTCTGTGAAAAACAGGAAAATTTTGGAAAAACTGTGCCCCAAACTAGAAATCCACACATATGGGTGGTTTTCTGTTAAATACAGGGAAATTTTGCAGAAATTTTGCATAGAACTGGAAATCCATTATCTTGGAGAGTTTCCGTGAAAAAACAGGAAAATTTGGCAAAACGTGTGTAGAAAACTAGAAATTCACATATATGGGTGATTTTATGTGGAATACCACAAAATATGGCAAGACATATGCAAGGAACTGGAAATGCACACACTTGGGTGGTGTTCGGTGGAAAACAAGAAAATTTGGCCAGAAGTGTTAAAGAAAATAGAAATCCACGCACTTGGTGGTTTTCAGTTGACAAGTGGGTGGTTTTCAGTGGAAAAAAGGAAATTATTGAAACCATGTTCACGAAACTGGATATCCACTAATATGGGTGGTTTTCTGTGAAATGCAGTAATTTGCATTTATTATTAATTGTTAGCCATCTGTTCATTTGGCTCTCTACTTTACCTTCGATTTCAAGTGGAAATATATAATAATTTGCTTTGATTTTTGGTTCTGCGCTATTGGTTAATGCAGAAATCCCATCCATTCGCAGATCGTTTTGCTGGATACTCCACTAATCTGCTTTTTCTTACCAATTTTCCGGATAAGCATCATTTCAAAATTTTCACCATTCCATACTTCTACTTCAGAACACAATAATAACTCTGAATAATGCCATCAATAATACAATAACATTGTTGCCACTTCCAAGACAAAAATAGTACATTATCTAAGTTTTCTAATATTTCTCTTACCATTAATTTTTTCTTTACTATCATCTAGCTACCCTTTGTCCCATGCACCTGTCGTATCTCCTACTATCTTTTTATTCACTGAAAAATGGCTAACAATGTCAGCAGCAAGAAAATGCGGCTCATGCAAAATTTATATAAAAAGTGCAGAAGCGAGTATTAAATGTAGTGGATCTTGTGGAAAACTTTATCATTTAGAGGTGAGATGTGCAAATTTATCTATATCTGAGTATCAATATTATCAAGATGAAAATATAGACTGGAAATGTGAAAAATGTAATTCTCAAGAAAGATTAGCTGGAAAATGTAATAAGAGTCTCCGTGAGAACTTAATTAATAGATTTAAGGAGTCAGATATAATTAAATCTAAGTCAGATTTACTTACTAATAATATGGAAGAAATAAAAAAATTGCAGAAGACAGTTTGTGAAGTTTTAAATGAGATTAAAGATCTAAAAAAAATGAGAAAAGAAATTCAAGATATGTCCAGTTCCCTGGAATTTTTGTCTGGAAAGTTTGATATGTTTGAAAAATCTATTACAGATCTTCAAAAGGAAGTAAGCGTTTGTAAATTTAAAAATGACCAACTTCATCTGGAAAATGAAAAGTTTAAGGTAGAAATGATTACTATGAAAACTCAATTGGCTAAATTTGAACAATATTCCTACGGCTCAAACATAATTATTAATGGAATACCTGAAAACCCAACGGAATATTTGAATGAAATCTTTTCAAAAATTAGCCTATATATGGACATAGAATGTTCTAAAACTGATGTGGACACTATTCATAGAATAGGAAAAAAGAGAGAAGATAGGAAGACTAGACGACCTATTGTAGTGAAATTTGTAAGAAAGAAGATGGTTAATGTTTTTTTGGAAAGAAAAAAGAATTGCTTTAAGAGATTGAATAGAAGAGAACTTTGTATTTGTGGTGAAGAGTATACTGTGTATTTAAATGAGCATTTGTGTCCGTTTTTTAGGTCTCTTTATGTCAAGGCGAAAGCCAAGCAAAAATCTGGTGATTTAAAATTTGTCTGGATTAAAAATGGGAAAGTATTCGTTAGAAAATCTGAAAAGAGCCCAGTCATTGAGCTTGGCTCTGAATATGATATTGAGTTAATATAAATTAATTACCCCTAACTTTATGATTATCGACAATGTATATTTAACTTATTCTATTTACATTCAAATCAATAAGTATGGAAATAGGTTTAATTTGAAGAAAATCTATATTGCACTCTATTTCCATAAGTTAAATTATATAGTTACATCTATCTAATATCTCAGCTATGAACACTTATATCCCTGGCTCAATCTCCCCCAATGCTTTCATTGACACCATATCAGACAAAAAAAAATTTTCTATTTTCGCTTTAAATATTCGGAGTCTACATGCTAACTTAGATGAACTATTGCTTTCACTCTCTAACTACCCCTCTGTTTTAACATTAATTGAAACATGGACCGTTTCTAATTCTGATATTCCTCATATTTCGGGTTTCAATAATTTTTCAATTTCTAGAAAGACACGTAAAGGTGGAGGTATCTGTTGTTATATCCATAATAAATTAACAGTGAATGTTTTAGATGAAGGAACGTGTATTAATGACGATTACGAATTCCTTACTTTATTAATAAATAATATGTTCCTTATCATTAATATCTATCGCCCTCCAAGCGCTAATTTTAATAATTTTTTAACCTTTTTTGAATCCCTTCTTGAGTCTTTGCGTCCTACGGCCAAAAAATGTATAATTCTAGGTGATTTTAATTCAGAATTTTTACCACCCTTACTTAGAAATACCGCTAAACTTTTATGTCTTTTAAATAGCTTTCATCTTTCACCCACTATCACTTCCCTTACACATTACTCCATCAGCCATAATTCCTATATCAAATTTTTACTAATATCACGAACTTCATCCAAAGTGGAACAATTGATTTATTAATTACTGACCACCTCCCCATATTCCTAATTTACTCAATGAAGAACTGGTATCCTACCCAGAATTTCAATCAGAACGCAAATCTTTGCTTCTTACCTACAACTAACTAGATGGGATACGTTATTTTTGAAAGAACACAACTCCGATTTAAATTTTGAAATTTTATTTAATCATTTTGTGAATGGTTATAATAGATATTTTCCTTTAAAAACCTTTTCTCGAACCCCATCCTATCCAAAAAAACCGTGGATTACAGAAACATTATTAAGACTACTTAATAAGAAGCACAAGATATATAAACAATATATCAAAAATCCTACATCCAGAAAAAGAAATCACCTTAAAGCTATCACCAGACTAGTGAAAAGTTCCATTAAAGCAGCCAAAAAGAAATATTATGCCGAGCTATTTTCCTCAATTACCAATCCCAAAGAGAAATGGTATCAAATTCGAAAGGCTTTATCACTTCCAAACAATTATAAGTTGCCTTCCTGCTTTGACAGTAAATATTCTCCACCAAGCCTTTTCCCTTTTTTGAAAGCACTTTTCCCATGCTCCCTTGCTGACAATAATAATATTGATATCAACAGTGACTTTTCCCCCTCATATTCAATTCAGAGACCTCCCATTTCTCCACCTGAATCTCTTTTTCACCCTCCAACAAACCTCCAACGAAATTTTAGCTGTTATAAACAAATTTTCAATATCTAAAACTACGGATATTTATGGTCTTCGCCAAGATGTGATTATCAGTATCGCTCCCTATATTTCTTATCCCCTTTGTACTCTTTTTAATATGTCTCTCTGTGAAGGAAAATTCCCTAAACAATTAAAATATGCAAAAGTAATTCCAATTTTCAAGAAAGGAGATCCCAATGATTTCAACAATTATAGACCCATTTCAATTCTACCTTTTTTCTCAAAGATTTTCGAAAAACTTTTCTTTATTCGCTTAAGTCAATTCATATTTTCCCATGATTTCATTTCCCCTGCACAACACGGTTTTTGCCCAAAGAAAAACATCTCTACAGCTCTTTATGAAATATCGGAATATATTAACATACAAATGGTTCAAAAGAAAATGGTTTTAGCCTTATTTCTTGATTTCAAAAAAGCATTTGATATGGTTCCCCATACATTATTATTAAACAAATTAAAATTATTGTATGGTATCAGGGGGCTGCCACTGAATTGGATAGCCTCTTTTCTTTTAGATAGGAATTATTCTCTTTGTCTCAATTCAATTCTTTCACCAAAATTAGTCAGTAACCAGGGAGAACCACAAGGCTCTATTATATCGCCGCTATTATTCTCACTCTTTATCAATGATATTTCCAATATTGCTGGCGATGCACAATGCATATTATTTGCTGATGACACTTCATTTATAGCCTCAGCTGATTCCGTAGAAGAACTTGAAAATGTATTAAACGCTTTACTAAGTAAAATCTAAAACTGGTCATTATTAAATCAACTTCCACTTAACCTAAACAAATCTTACCACATGATCTTTCATCAACGCAATAAATTAATTAATTATAATAAAATTAAGCTTTGTGTTAAAAATAAAGTCTTAACAAGAGTCTCTTCCTATAAATATTTACGAATTTATTTTACCCCTGATTTATCATGGAGCCTTCATATAAAACATCTAGCTACCAAACTGTCCCGTTCTTCAGGCATTATTTATAGTATCAATCATCTTCCACGTAATATTTTATTAAATTTATACTTTACCTTAATTCATACAAATTTATGTGTTCAAAGGATTAATTAAAAATGGAATGTGGTAGTGGTATATATAACATTTTTATTAATTATGAATTAATATATACATATAAAAATTTTTTTGCGGCAGCAATGGCAGGCAGAAGGATAAATTCATTTACAATAAAATCAAGAGAAAAATAATTAAGGGGTAAAAAATAAACGAACCTTGTACGTAAAAATAAAGAAAGGCATGGTGCGTCTACATAGCTCAGTGGGACATAAAATACAATATTTTGTCTATCACTCCCACTGAAGAAAAGAATAATGATCCATAGAATGAGACATCTTGCTGCATTGCATTAATCGGAAGGACCTGTCATAGTTGTATCAAGCAAGAGAATGGTTGTGTAAGACGTCCAAGGATCAACGTGAACCAGGCATGAAAATGAGTATGCCATGAAGAAAAAAAAAAAGAAAACGATACAATATTTCTTCAGAAGGAGGATGAGTTGGCAGGAGCTTTCACAGCAAAAATATATATGTTCCACTGGCGGGGAGGTAGATAGGCGGCCATGCTGCACAGGAGGCTTGTAGAGGTGGAAAAGGGACAAGAGATGAGGAAGGAATGAACTGTAAGCAAAAAAAAAATAAAATTTACAACTTTGCCAACAATTAAATGATATAACTTCCTGCGGTCCATGAAATTATCCGCGAGGGAAAGAACGCATTTGCACATCACACGCGGATCATAAAAAAAATAACATTTATCGACAACAATGATAAAGATATAAAGACAACAATCAGTCCACACATTAGGAAGAAATCTAGACAGTAATTTATAATAGAATTAAATAAATATTTCTTAAAAACATAAAATATTAATTCCAGTACTAGACAAAGAAAATACCATTAATCCCAACTTTCCCGAACAAACCCCCTGTAATTTTACTAGAGTGCCGGATAAAACCCATGTGTCCGTTGAGCATAGAGCTGTTTAAGAAAAACAAAAAACAAAAAAAAAAATTATTTGAATGGACCTAAAAAAAAACTTAAGAGACACATAACATTAAATTATGTCAAGTAAAGTGAACAAGCAATGAAATAAAAAAAAATATGAATAGTATGAAATATGAATAGTGTGCGCACACTAAAAAAACTAATGAAAGTGAAAATAATTGACATGTCCAAAAAAAATACTTTACATTGAGCTCAATAGTGTATAAATTAATGTATATTCATATGACAAATAAATAGTTACGTGCTATGACTTATTTAAATGTAAAAAAAATAAAATAAATGTATGCCGAAACCTTGCCTCTGGCCAAGAGCAAAAAAAAAACAAAAAGTTGAAAAAAAATATTCGGCGTTAAGAACCCCTCTGATCCCGCCTAACAACTACAAATTTTACAGTTAAAACGAAAAGGAAGGGGGCGGCCATACATGTACATAAATTTTATTCCAAAAATAAGTCTAATTAGTGTTCGTCATCCCGCTTAGTTAACGACATTTGATCGCAAATTTTATACAAAGCGTGGGAAGGTAAAGGTTTTGTCAAAACGTCTGCCGGCATGTCTGAGGATGGACAGTAGGTGAGGATCACATTCTGGAGATTGATTTCGCGCGAGATGTAATTATGCAATCTCAGGATGTGCCTCGTTCTACTCTTAGATTCCAATGCACTCAGACATGCGATGGCAGAAGTTGAATCGGTGTATAGAGTAGTGGGGAAAGATATAAATTCCCCCTGCCCTATTTGAGTGATTAAATCCCATAACCACCGAAATGATTTTACACACTCGGATATAGCTATAATTTCTGCTTCACAGCTGCTTAAGGCCAAGAGACGCTGCTTCTTAGAGCACCAGGAGATGGTGTTTTCTCCCAATTTTATTAGGATACCAGAGTAACCCTTGCTCTGTGGGGTAACACCAACTTGCATCGGCAAATGCACATGATGAACCTGGTGACGGAACAAAGGTGAGCGATGTATCACAGGTGTGAGCTAGGTAAGCAGCGACTCCCTTTAGCGCCGTCATATGCAAATGAGTTGGAGACCTAGCATATGACGACAATCGTGTGATAGCGAAAGCTATATCCGGGCGCGTGCACGTCATTACATACATGAGTGACCCGAGAAGGGACTTTTAAGTTGTGGGATCAGCTGGCCGTGAGTCCGTCACATCGTCCAGGTTCACGTGCGGACTGAGGGGAACGGATCTAGGTTTAATGTCTTGCAGTTGATAGTCGTGCAGGACTTGCTGGATGTAGTGAGCCTGGGATAATTTGATGACATTGCCTTCCTGGCTCACACGCATACCTAAAAGGTGATGTACGGGTCCCAGGTCCACCAGATCGACTTCCTGTCGCACATCATTCATTAATTTCTGCCTTATTAATTTTAAGGCAGACACATCACTCGTAGCAGCCACAATGTCGTCTACATACACAGCAAGTAACATGAAGCAACTGTTGCTGTCATAAAAGAAAAGACTATCATCTGCTCGGGACGGGGTAAACTCTAAGCGGAGAAGGAGCTGACAATTTCATATACCAGCACCTCCCACTCTGCTTTAAACCATACAGTGATTTTCGGAGTTTGCATACTTCGTCTGAGCGGTGAGCCAACCCCTTGGGTGGCATTACATATATCGTGTAATCTATTGGCGCATGCTGATAGGCACATTTGACATCGTATTGGTGCAACGACAAGCCCTTATTGGCCGCTATGGCAAACAGTATTCTTAACGACTCCATCCGAATTACAGGGGAGAACCTGAGTTCGTATTCCGTTCCATACGTTTGCGACGATCCAATTGCCACCAACCTGGCTTTAAATCTCGAAAGCGACCCATCTGGATTACACTTAATGCGGTATATCCGCTTCGTTTTTAGTATCTTCGTGTGTAGGGGCTTAGGGACTAAGTCCCAGACTTGATGAAGGTGGAGAGAGTCTAATTCACTCTTCAGAGCCTCTTCCCATTGGAGAGGGGAAGTGAGTGCTTGTTCATACGATATAGGAGTCATCAAGGACGTCTCCTTGAAAGTGGAGTCGGTTAAGTTGGGATGACAGAGTATAGCTCGACGCCTCTCTGCCTTATCTTTCAGCCTCTGCGATCTGTGTGACTCCTGTTGAGGGGGCGCAGGGGCAGGTTGCGTCGGTGGAGACAGGTCCGACTGGACGGGTGCCTTCACCGGAGGAACAGGAGAGATCGTTACATCAGGAATGGTTGGATCTTCGTTATCTTCCGCTTCAGGGGCGAAATGTGTTGGAGGGTCCTCGACGTTGGAAGCTGGGGATAACGACGTCGGTCATTCGACATTCCTCGCTTCATCAAACTGAGAAGTCTCTGAATGGAGATCATATGGAAATTGCGGCATAGACGGAATCGAGAATAACGGTTCGCAGCACATTGAGAGTTCAGGGAACGTTTTTGGAAAAAATCGAACTGATCGAGATCATATCAATTTGTCCTCCTCAATCGAATAAATGAGATAGCCAGGGGATGACGCCAGGTATCCCATGAAAATTCCACGTTTTGCATGAGCCTGGAATTTGGATCGGTGCGATCTTAGCACAAAATAATAGACTAGGCACCCAAATGGCGCTCGATGCTTAAAAGTGGGTTTCTTTTCGGACCACAGTTCCTCTGGGGATATAGTTTGCCCTGTTCGGGGCAGGGAGTTCAAATTGTACGCTGCCATAGCAGCAGCAAGGTCCCAAAAACGGTGTGGAACATTAGACGAGGCAAGTAGGACACGCATTCCGTCACAAATAGAGCGGACTGCTCTCTCAGCAACACCATTCGACTGGGGGTTCTCAGGCATGGTGTATTGCTGGGTTATTCCTTCCACCGAACAAAATTCGTTGAGCGCTACGTTGATAAACTCGGTGCCATTATCCGAACGTACATACACGAGTTTATGTCCATTAGATCGTTGTAACTTTTTAATCAAGTTGATCAGCGCTTGTGGTACCTCTGCTTTGGTTGACACAGCACATACAAATATCTTACGAGTATGATCGTCCACTGCAATCAGAAGATATTTCTTCCCATAGATGGATGTGGTAGGCATGGGCCCTGCAGTGTCCACATGGAGAAGATGTAGAGGACGTGAGGACTGCTGAAACGTTAGGGGCATTGCACATCTTGTTAGAGGCATTGCACATCCCACGTCTTGTTAGGGGCATTGCACATCTTTGCCTCGAGACAGGGAGCACATGGCTGATCATTAGGAATGAGAGGCACCTTTTCAAGACCACGAATACTTCGGTGTTTTATAGCATTGGCGAGTTTTTTTGGCGATGGATGTCCCAGAGCATTATGAACACCCTGATAAGTTAATACCATAGAAAATGGTGGGGAAACTGTTCGGGAGACTGAGGGGATGTCTGATAATACCGGAAGGAATGGTAAATCCACAATAGCCTCCTGTGCAGCCACGGACACGCCCTGATCAGAAATAAGGGAATACCCGTCAGGACCAAATGACAGAGAGAACCCCTGCTTAGTTAACTGTCCCATTGACACAAGGTTGAAACGCGCACAAGGAGCATAAAGCGCGTCATATAGCGTTAAAACAAACCCTGAGTTTAGCAAAACACTCGCAACCCCTGTACCGACAGCAGTAATTGTTTTTGCAGGATCTGTGGTATGGATCTTTTTATGACATTTTTGGATAGATTCAAAGTACTCTTTCTCCTTGATCACATGGAACGAGCTGCCTGTGTCAATTATCCAGTCTCTTGTTGGAAGGCCAACACAGTTAACTGCTGGCTTCTTTTCATGCGCTTTGGCACTTGGCTTGCGAGTCCTTCGCACATTTGGTGAATGTGATCTGGGTGGAGTGTGCACCACAGAGGAACCAGGGGTTACATGGAGACGCTTAGAGGGACAAATAGATCTAACATGTCCTCGGCCTCCGCAGTTAAAGCAAGTTACTTCAGAAGTCCTCTGGGCTCCGGAAGAAAAATTTGGGACTAAATTAGGCGCAGAAGAGATACTTGAAGCCGCACTGACAGGGTGATTGCGCGAACTAACATCTTTGAATATCACACTTAGGTGACTTTGGAATGTTTCAATAGACATAGTAGGATTGGCTTCCACAGAAATTCTTAATGCAGTATAGGTCACCGGCAAACCAGCCACCATATGGTCGATCAATATTTTATCGTCTAATCGGAGCGACACTGCCCCCGCCTCTGCGCGTAGCCGCAATGCGCGCGCAACATAGGCGTTTGGGTCATCCGATTCACTAAAATATAGAGCTGAGAGAAGACGCATAATCTCAGCCTGCGTTACTGAATCTGGTCTGGCATTGCGAAAACGAATGGCTTCCCAGAGAGTGACTGGGCTGTCATCCGGGAGCATAACGACTATATCGTCGCTAACCATGCTCAACAGGTAATGTCGCAAACGTACCCACTCTAAACGGACTGTCGGCTTGACTGGTTCAGAAGTTGGCAAAAGGATTTTGTCCTTAACATACTTATCCAGACCTTTTGTCTCCAGAAACGTCAGCATGCGATATTTCCACTGATGGTAGTTGGCACTCGTAGGCTTGGGAATGGATCGACCCTCATCAAAATAAGACTCATGCTTAGTAATATGTTATATAACCCAATAAACCAATAAACCACGCTCTGCTACCAGTGTTCAAAGGATTAATTAAAAATGGAACGTGGTAGTGGTATATATAACATTTTTATTAATTATGAATTAATATATACACATACAAATTTTTTTGCGGCAGCAATGGCAGGCAGAAGGATAAAGTCATTTACAGAAAAATCAAGAGAAAAATAATTAAGGGGTAAAAAATAAACGAACCTTGTGCGTAAAAATAAAGAAAGGCATCGCGCGTCTACATAGCTCAGTGGGACATAAGACACAATATTTTCTCCATCACTCCCACTGAAGAAAAGAATAATGATCCATAGAATCAGACATCTTGCTGCATTACATTAATCAGAAGGACCTGTCATAGTTGTATAGGGCAAGAGAATGGTTGTGTAAGACGTCCAAGGATCAACGTGAACCAGGCATGAAAATGAGTATGCCACGGGAGAAAAAAAAAAGAAAACGATACAATATTTCTTCAGAAGGAGGATGAGTTGGCAGGAGGTTCCACTGGCGGGGAGGTTGAGTTGGCAGCAAAAATATATATGTTCCACTGGCGGGGAGGTTGATAGGCGGCCATGCTGCACAGGAGGCTTGTAGAGGTGGAAAAGGGGCAAGAGATGAGGAAGGAATGAACTGTAAGCCAAATAAAAATAAAAATTACAATTTTGCAACAATTAAATGATATAACTTCCTGCGGTCGAGGAAATTATCCGCGAGGGAAAGAACGCATTTGCACATCGCACGTGGATCATAAAAAGAATAAAATTTATCGTCAACAATGATAAAGATATAAATCGCAACAATCAGTCCAAACATTAGGAAGAAATCTAGACAGTAATTTATAACAGAATTAAATAAATATTTCTTAAGAAAATAAAATATTAATTCCAGTATTAGACAAAGAAAATACCATTAATCCTTTCTTTAGGCATTATTTATAGAGTCAATCATCTTCCACGTAATATTTTATTAAATTTATACTTTACCTTAATTCCTACAAATTTATGATATGAAATATGTTGGAAGCTTAATTCATTCACAAGAAGCTGGAAATACACACCCTTGCGTGGTATTCGGTAAAAAAAAGAAAAGTGAAAAGTTTTCATTAAAATACAAGGAAACTTGTTAAAACGTATGCACGAAACTGGTAATCCATCCACTTTGTAGTTTTCAATGGAAAACAGGATATTATTGAAACCGTTTGCTTGAAACTGGATATTCACCAATAAGGGTGGTTTTCTGTGAAATACAAGGAAATTTGTTAAAACGTGTGCAAAATTTAGCAAAAATTGTGCAAGTAACTGGAAATCCATACATTTGTGAGCACTTCTCTCTTACACAAGTAAATTTGGCACCAATTGGGTAGTGTTCTGTGGAATACAGAAAAATATAACCAAACATGCAAGAAACTGGAAATACACACATTTGGGTGGTGTTCAGTGGAAAACAAGAAAATTTAGCAAAATATGTGCACAAAACCAGAAATCTACACATATAGGAATGGTCAGAGAAATTTTGCAAAAATTATGCACAGAACTGGAAATCCGCCATTTAGGAATGTTTCTGTGGAAAACAGAAAATTATCGAGACCGTGTGCATGAAATCCATCTATATGTGTAGTTTTCTGTGGAAATCTGGAAATTTTAGGAAAAAGGGTGCACGAATCTCAAAATCCACACATATGGGTATTTTTCTGTGAAATGCAGGAAGATTTTGCAAAAATTGTGTACATTAATGGAAATCCACCATTTTAGAGTGTTGAAGGGGTGTCGTTAAGACTATACCCTGCATTATAAAATTAATATGTGGTCGTACCGAAAGAAATGGGAAATTGATGAGTGTAAAGTGATAACGCTAAGAGACTTGAACAACATACATTAAATAAGTAAAAATATTTAATATTGACTTTTAGGAATTTCATACATTATATAATTCAAGATCAATAAATATAATTATAATTTGAGGAGTTGATAGGACTCGATTGTATTGCTTTAAGTTGAAACTCATTGGCATTCAATTATAAAAAGAGTTCAATTCTTACGTTAGGGCTGGTTGAGCAGGATAGCTTGAAGACAGATTAATTTGAAGAAATAATGCTTCTGTATTAGAGTTAATATTCCTCGTTGGCTTGTGAAGAATGTCCAATCAGTCAATATGGATAAAAACAGTCAAGTCGTTAAGATATTCTGCTAATAGACGTGGCATTCACGGAGCTATTTTATATTGCCTCATCGTTGCTGACCAAAAAGAACATACTCTCCATAATAATAGATTTGATATTTCTCCTTGGCTCGTGAACAACAATTATCATTTTGAAATATATTGTTGAACCTTGATGCTAACATTTGTAAGAACGAAAACGAAACTAGTTAGTTGAATATTTTCGCCATCTATATGTCAATGAAAATGTCAAAATGAAAAACTTATTATCATTGTCACAACAAATATCCCCTCGTAATTTTTTCTTCTTTGAGAAGTTCATTGGCTGCTAATTATAACACTGACATACTTGTCAAATGTCTTGATAAATCTGCTGCTGGTAAATCCTTCGTCAAAATATCCGCTTGATTTTCCTTAGAGTTTGTATAAACAATCGAAAACGCTTCCGAATTTATTTCGTCTTTTACGAAGTGGAATTTTCGTGTGATATGCTTGCTTCGTCGGTTAATCTTTGGGTTTTTGACCCAATCTATTAATGACATACTGTCACTATAAATTTTGATAGGTCTGTTCACCAATTGATTCAGGTGAAGTTCCTCAAGAAGACTTGTTATACATTTGACCTCGCATACGGCGTCGCATAATCCCACAAGTTCAGATTCCATCGTGAAAAGCGTAACGAGAGGTTGTTTGTTCGATTTCCGTGATACTGGGCTATTTCCTATTTTGATGATGTAGTCGCTAAACGACTTGGAATCACGTGTGGTGCACCATCCCGCATCGCTGTAAGCTATCAACTGTCCCAGTTGACTTCCAAGATGGAGCGCATAATTCTTCGAAAATTGCATATACCTTACAGTGCGTTTGAGCGCTTGCAGGTGTATTTCTCTCGGGTCCCTTGAATATTGTGCCATACGACTTATGGTGTACGAGAGATCAGGTCTGGTGCAAGTTGCAAGGTAACTTAAACTTCCTAAAATTTCTAGGTAATAAATAGGATCAATTTTAGGTGAGTTTTCGTATTCGTCGAGATTCAAGCCCGTTACTCCTGGTGTTTTTACTCCATTGCAGGTAGCCATTCCGAATCTCTTCAAGATCTTATTAATATAATCAGTTTGTTGTAAAGCAAATCCATGATTGTAGTGGTTGATCTCGATGCCTAAAAACTTAGTCTTGCCAGTTGTTACTTTTATTTTTAATTTCTTTGCTATTTTCTTTAATAAGTTTTGTACGTCAAAGTCAGTTTGTCCTATTATTAAGCAGTCGTCTACATAGATGGCGAGATAAATGTATCTTCCTTCAAAGTTTCCAACGAACAAGCAGGGGTCTGTTTTTGTTGCTTGTAGTTCAATAGAACTTAATATGTCTTGCAATTTTAAGTACCAACGCCTTCCGGATTCTGGTAACCCATAAATGCTACCTTTAGGTTTCAATAGTTTTCCTTCTTCCATTTGCATAATTTCCTGAGGTTTCATATAAACAGGTTTCTCTAATGTTGCATTGAGGTAGGCTGTCTCTACGTCGATGAATGTCACTTTGTGACGATACATGGCTGCTACAGCCAGCAGAATTTTAATCGTCTCTATTTTTACCACTGGGCTGTATGCTTCATCATAGTCTTGCCCTGGCTTCAGTTTTGATCTGTCGGCAACTAATCTGGCCTTAAAAATTGGACCATCATCGCTTTCTTTTTGGCGAAAGACCCATTTGCAGCGGATAGGTTTTACGTCATCCATTGCGTCTATTTTTTCCCAAACATCGTGATTTTTCATCGATTGCAGTTCTTTGTTCATTGCTGCTAACCAATCATTTTTGTGTGGGGATTCCAGTGCGTTGCGGTACGTCTTGGGAATGTCGTCAGTTAAAGTTACATGTGCTGTTGTCTCTGGATGTTTTTTATGACGAGACGAACGCCTGACACCACGTTCCAATAATTCTTCTTCCCGTGCTTTCCTTCTTCATTCGTTCTCGATTTTAATCGCTTCCGCGTTTTGAACCTTTTTCCGACCTCTTTTCTTATTGAATGTCGACGTTCCCGATGGTTCTTCTAGATTATCTTGCTCTTCGTCACCGTCGGTTGTGTCTTTTGCAACCTCAATATTATCGCGAATATCTGCATCCGATTCAATAGTCTCTTCTTGCTCGTCTGTCATTCCTGGGTCCTGCAAGATGACTTCATTTTCTGGCTGATCTGATGGCTTGTCATTATCCACATTACTTTTGTTAAATGCCGAAAGAGAAGGTAAGTTTAAGAATGCAAAATCATTTACATTGATTGGTTGACCATCGTTTGATGAATGATTTACTTCTTTGATTTTAGTGCGGGGACCGAACGTATACTTGGATTCATCAAATTGGACATCTCTTGACGTAATGACTTGATTTTTAACAATGTCGTATAATCTGTAAGCTTTCTTACTTTTTGCATATCCTACAAATATAGCTTTGTAAGCTTTTGGGTCAAATTTATCATGTCCTGGATCAGTGACTTTATAATATGCATTACATCCGAAGCATCTCAAGTGTTGACAGGAAGGTTGCTTGCGAGTCCAGATTTCAATTGGTGTTACTTCTCTTCCCTTCACTGGAGTTCGATCATGGAGATATGCAGCTGTGGACATCGCTTCTCCCCAGAACCGTAGAGGTAGGTTCGCACTTATCAGCATTGTTCTGGCTTTTGTTGTGATTGTTCTCACTGCTCTGTCAGCAGTACCGTTGCTAGCAGGAGAATACGGTGTAGTCCATTGCATCTCAATACCTCTGTTTTTGCAGAATTCAATAAGTGTTCTGTTCTTGAATTCAGTACCATTGTCCAATCTTAACTTCTTTACTCGATTATCAGTTTGGTTCTCTTTTAGTTGTATGAGGTCGATAATCCTAACTGCAGCCTGATCCTTGCTTTGTAGCAGCTCAACAAAAATTCTGCGACTGAAGTCGTCAACTACAATCAGAACAAATTTATTTCTTCCTATTGATTCCGTTCTCATTGGTCCTGCGAGATCAACGTGGAGTAATTCCAAAATCCGTGAAGATTGAGGATTCCTGATGTCATCAAATGGCTTTCTAGTCATTTTTGAAATTATGCATGTTTCACATGGTTCGACGTCCTTTCCGATCTTCTCAAGTCCGGAAACTAGCTTCTTATTAATGATGTCGTTGAGGTATCGGTCGGAGATATGTCCGAATCTTACGTGCCATTTCTTTCTGTCATCCATTACTGTCTTTAGACATGCTTCAGTTCTCTTGTTTTCGGAGCTCGTTACATTCAGCCGTACAATGAATTCATTTTCTATCAAATGTCCTACAGCAACTAATTCTCTTGTAGCTTTGTCGTAAATTTGAGTCCCGTCATTGTTGAAAATTATTTCGTGACCGGTGTGAACAAGTTTTGATACAGAAAGTAAGTTGTCCTGCATGTTCGGAACGTAAAATACATTGTCCAAGCCTACTTGTGTATGTTGGTCTTCATTTTCCATGAAGCCGTGAACGGTTCCTCTTTTCATTGATTGAAGTTCGCTTCCATTTTGAGCAGTAGCTATTGTTGTACGTTCTTCTTTCGAATTGGTGACAACCTCGCTATCTCCTGTCATGTGTGCAGTGCACCCTGAGTCGACCAGCCAAGTTATTAGAGAACTTTCCTCTATTGTTTTTTCTTCGATTTCCTGTGGACATGTAGCTCTCATAGCTCTTTCGTTGAATGCGGTCCTCCTTGAATTATCTTTCATAGATTTATCTTTTGAGGTTCTTACGAGATCCATTGCTGACTTTTTCTTCGATTTAAATCGAGGCGGAGTCCTTTCGGTTGCGACTTTATCTTCGCTCTTTTTCTTGAACCAACATTTCGCTGCTATCTTCAACACCCGTCAATTGTTGGGGAGAAAAAACTTTGAATTCTCGTCAATTGTTGTCTGCTCTTTTAATGCGCCTTTAACTCATCCAATGAATTCGAACTTTTCTTCATCGGCATCAATAAAACCACGCTCTGCTACCATTAATGAAGGGGTGTCGTTAAGACTATACCCTGCATTATAAAATTAATATGTGGTCGTACCGAAAGAAATGGGAAATTGATGAGTGTAAAGTGATAACGCTAAGAGACTTGAACAACATGCATTAAATAAGTAAAAATATTTAATATTGACTTTTAGGAATTTCATACATTATATAATTCAAGATCAATAAATATAATTATAATTTGAGGAGTTGATAGGACTCGATTGTATTGCTTTAAGTTGAAACTCATTGGCATTCAATTATAAAAAGAGTTCAATTCTTACGTTAGGGCTGGTTGAGCAGGATAGCTTGAAGACAGATTAATTTGAAGAAATAATGCTTCTGTATTAGAGTTCATATTCCTCGCTGGCTTGTGAAGAATGTCCAATCAGTTAATACGGATAAAAACAGTCAAGTCGTTAAGATATTCTGCTAATAGACGTGGCATTCACGGAGCTATTTTATATTGCCTCATCGTTGCTGACCAAAAAAAACACACTCTCCATAATAATAGATTTGATATTTCTCCTTGGCTCGTGAACAACAATTTTCATTTTGAAATATAGAACGAAAACGAAACTAGTTAGTTGAATATTATCGCCATCTATATGTCAATGAAAATGTCAAAATGAAAAAATTATTATCATTGTCACAACAAGTGTCTCTGTAAGAAACAGGAAAATTTGGTAAAAATTGTGAAGAAAAATAGAAATCCACACACTTGGGCGGTTTTTGGTGGAAAACAGATAAATTTAGCGAAAAGTGGGAAGGAAAATAGAAATCCACACACTTGGGTGGTTTTTGGTGGAAAACAGGAAAGTTTGGGAACGATGTGCACAAAATCTGAAATTCACATTTATGGTTGGTTTTCTGTGAAAAACAGTAAAATTTGGCATAAACTGTGCATGTAACTGGTGTTACATTTGTGAGGACTTCTGTAGTACACAAGGAAATTTGGCAAAATGTGTTAAAAAATCTGGAAATACAGCAAAAATTTGGCCAAAAATATGCACGAAACTGGTAATCCATATATATATGTGGTGTTCGGAGGAAAACTGGAAAATTTGGCAAATAGTGTGTATTAAACTGGAAATCCAACATATTTAGGTAGTTTTCTGTGGAAATCAGGAAATTATGGCAAACCTGTGCACGAAACTGTATATCCACCAATATGGGTGGTTTTCGGTGAAATACAGGGAAATTTGGTAAAACGTTTGCACGAAACTAGAAATCCACACACTTGGTGGTTTTCTGTGAAAAACGGAGAATTTAGTGATATGTGTGCCAGAAGCTGGAAATCCACACATAAGCGTTGTTTTCGGTGGAAATCAAGAAAATTTGGCCTAAAGTGTGCATGAAACTGGAAATCCACACATTATGGTAGTTTTCTGCGGATACCAGGAAAATTTGGCAAAAGCTGTGCACAAGACCTGTAGTCCACTGATTTGAACGGAGTTCAATGGAAAACAGAATAATTTAGCCAAACCGGAACTTATTGAAACCATGTCCACAAAACTAGTTTTATACCAATGTGTGGTTTTCTGTGATATACAGGTAAATTTGGCTTAAAGTGTGGTAACTGGAAATCCACACATATGTGAAGACTTCTGTGGTAGACAAGGTAATTTGGCAAAACGTGTGAAGAAATCTGTAAATCCACATATATGGTTGATTGTATGTGGAATATAGGAAGCTGGAAATACAGGAAGCTGGAAATACACCCATCTGAATGGTTTTAAAGCCACCAACATAGGAGGTCTTCTGTGGAACACAGGCAAATTTAGCAAAAAGTGTGCACAGACTTGATAATCCACCCAATTGGGTGGTGTTCGGTGGAAATCAGCAAAATTTGGCCAAAAATGGGAAATAAACTTGAAATCCACACATCTGGGTTGTTTTTTGTGGAAAACAGGAGAAATTAGCAAAACGTGTGCACAAAACTGTTAATCCAGCCAGTTTGGTGGTTTTCCGTGTAAAAAAGAAAAATTTAGTTAAAAGTGTGGCCAGAACTGGAAATCCACACATTCTGGTGCTTTTCTGTAGAAAACAGAAAATTATGGAAACCGTGTGCACAAAACAGGATATCCAACAATGTGGGTGGCTTTCTGTGAAATACAGGGAAATTTGGTTAAACGGGAGCACAAAACTGGAAATTCACACAAATGTTTGGTTTTCTGTGGAAATCAGGAAAATTCTGCAAAAAAGTCCTCCAGGTAACTGGAAATCCACCCATTTAGGTGGTTTTCTGTGGAAAACAGGAAAAGTTGGCAAAACGAGTGCACCTCTTTGGGTAGTTTTCTGTGGAAAACTGGAAAATTACAAACTCTGTGCAAAAAAACCAGACATCCACCGGTTTGAATCATGTTCGGTGGAAAACAGGAAAATTTAGCAAATCATGTGAACGAAAATGGAAATCCAACAATTGGGTGCTTTTCATGGAAAACAGGAAAATTTTGAAAAAAGTGTGAAAAAAGTCGAAATCCACACATTTGTAAGGACTTCTGTGGTACACAAGAAAATTTGCCAAAACAAAACTGGAAATCCACATTTATGGGTGATTTTATTAGGAATACAGGAAAATATGGCAAGACATAAGCAAGAAACTGGAAATGCACACATTTGGGTGGCATTTGGTGCAAAACTGGATATCCACCAATATGGCTGGTTTTCTGTGAAATACAGGTAAATTTGGCCAAAAGTGTAAGAAACTGGAAATCCACCCACTTGGTGGTTTTCAGTGGAAAACAGAAAAATTTAGCTAAATGTGTGCCCGAAACTAGATATCCACATATATGGGTGGTTTTCTGTAAAAAAAAGTTAGATTAGGTGAAATGTGTGCCCAAAACTGTAAATCCACATATATGCGTTTTTTTCGGTGGA
>JAHWFO010111622.1:287-15028 GCA_023313115.1 Rhysida immarginata | reverse complement strand
AGGAAATTTTAGCAAAACGTGTGCACGAAACTGGAAATCCACACAGTTCAGTAGTATTCGGTGAAAAGCAGATAAATTTGGCCAAATGTGTGAAGGACAATAGGGACACACTTGGGGGCTTTTCTGAGGAAAAGAGGAAAATTTGGCGATTAGTTTGCACGAAACCAGAAATCCACATATATGGGTGGTTTTCTGTGTAATACAGGGAAATTTTGCAAAAATAGTGCACAGAACTGAAAATGCACCATCTTGAGGGGTTTATGTGGAAAACAGGAAAATTTGGCAAAGCGTGTGCACGAAACTGGAAATCCACCAAACTTGGTGGTTTTCTGTTGAAAAAAGAAAAATTTGGCTAAAAGTGTGGACAGAACTGGAAATCCACACATTTGGGTGATTTCCAGTGGAAAACAGGAAATTATTGAAATCGTGTGCACGAAACTGGATATCCACCAATATGGGTGGTATTCTGTGGAAAACCGAAAAATTTGGCTAAAACTGTGCCCGAAGTGGATATCCACCCATATGGGTGCTTTTCTATAGAATACAGGAAAAATTGGCAAAACGTGTGCACGAAACTGAAAATCCACACATCTGGGTTGTTTGCGTGGAAATCAGGAAAAATTGGTCAAAAGTGTGCACGAAACTGGTAATTCATCTTTTAAGCGTGGTTTTCTGTGATAAACAGGAAAATTTATCAAAACGTATAAATAAAACTGGGAATCCACACAGTTTGGTGGTTGAAAACAGATAAATTTGGCCAAAGGTGTGAACGAAAAAAGAAATCCAACATATGGGTGCTTTTCTGTGGAAAACAGAAAAATTTGGGGAAAAGTGTGCACGAAACTGGAAATCCACAGATATGAGTGGTTTTTTATGAAAAACTGGGAAATTTTGCTAAAAATTGAGCAGAGAGCTGGAAATCCACCATCTTGGAGGGTTTCTTTGGAAAACAGGAAGTTATGGAAACCGTGCGCACGAAACTGGATATGCTCACATCTAGGAGGTTTCTGTGGAAATCAGGAAAATTTGGCCAAAAGAGTTCACGAAACTGGAAATCCGCATATGTGGGTTAGTTTCGGTGGAAATCAGGAAAATTTGGCCAAAAATGTGCACTAAACTTGTAATCCACACATTTGGGTGGTTTTCTGTGGAAAACAGGTAAATTTAGCAAAACGTGTGCACATAACTGGAAATTTACACAATTGGGTGGTGTTCACTGGAAACCACGAAAATTCAGGAAAAAGTGTGCACAAACTCCTAAAATCGCCTGATTTGAATAGTGTTCAGTGAAAAACAAGAAAATTTAGGAGAACGTGTTCACGAAACTAGAAATCCACCCATCTTGGTGGTTTTCCATGGAAATCAGGAAAATTTGGCCTAAAGCGTGCACAAAACTGGAAATCCACACATTTGGGTGGATTTCTGTGAAAAACTGGAGAATTAGGTAAAATGTATGCCTGAATCTGTAAATGCACACATCTGGGTGGTTTCCATGGAAATCAGGAAAATTTGGCCAGTAGGGTTCATGAAAGTAGAAATCCATATATTTGGGTGGTTTTCTTCTGAAAACAGAAAAATTTGGCAAAAACAGTGAATGAAACAGGAAATCCACTATTTGCGCGGTTTTCCATGGAAAAAGAAAAAATTTGGCTAAAAGTGTAGCCCAAACTGGAAATCGACACACATATGGGTTGTTTTCGGTGGAAATCAGGGAAATTTGGCCAAAAGTGTGCAAGAAACTAGAAATTTACACATGTGGGTTGGTTTTCGTGGAAATCAAGAAAATTTTGCCAAAAATATGCAAAAAATGGTAATCCACACATTTGGGTGGGGTTCAGTTGAAAACAGGAAAATTTAGCAAAACATTTGCACGAAACTGGAGATCCACACATCTGCGTGGTTTTCCGTGAATATCAAGAAAATTTTAACAAAAGTGTGCAAGAAACTGGAAATCCACACATGTGGGTTAGTTTCCGTGGAAAGCAGGAAAATTTTGCCAAAAATATGCACGAAACTGGTAATCCGCACATTTGGGTGGTGTTCAGTGGAAAACAGGAAAATTTAGGAAAACATGTGCATGAAACTGGAAATCCACCATCTTGGGGGGTTTCTGTGAAAAACAGGAAAATTTAACAAAATGTGTGCACGGAACTGGAAATCCACACATATGGTGGATTTAAGTGGAAAACAGGAAAATTTGGCCTAAAGTGTGCCCGAAGTGGATATTGACCCATAAGGGTGTATTTCTGTAGAATACAGAAAAATTTGGCAAAAACGAGTGCACGATATAGGAAATTCACCTGTTAGGGTGTTTTTCTGTGCAAAGCAGGAAAATTCAGCAAAGTGTGTGCACAAAACCTGAAATCGACTGGTTTGAGTGGTATTCAGGGGAAAACAGGAAAATTTAGGAAAACATGTGCACGAAACTGGAAATCCACACATTTGGGTGGTATTCAGTGGAAAACAGGAAAATTTAGCAAAACGTTTGCACGAAACTGGAGATCCACAAGTCTGCATGGTTTCCGTGGAAATCAGGAAAATTTGGACAAAAGTGTGCACGAAACTGGAAATCCACACACATATGGGTTGTTTTCGGTGGAAATCAGGGAAATTTGGCCAAAAGTGTGCAAGAAATTGGAAATCCACACATGTGGGTTGGTTTCCGTGGAAATCAGGAAAATTTAGCCAAAAATATGCACGAAACTGGTAATCCACCCATTTGGGTGGTGTTCAGTGGAAAACAGGAAAATTTAGCAAAACGTTTGCACCTAACTGGAAATCCACACAATAGGGTGGTGTTCGGTAGAAAACAGGAAAATTTGGTAAAATGTGTGATAAAAATGGAAATATACACATCTCGGTGGTTTCCGTGGATATACCTGGAAATTTTGCAAAAATTGTGCATAGAACTGGAAATCCACCATCTTGGGAGGTTTCTGTGGAAAAGAGGAAAATTTAGCAAAGCGTGTGCACGAAACTGGAAATCCACCTGTTCGGGTGGTTTTCTGTAGAAAACTGGGAGATTGCAAAACGCGTGCACAAAACCAGAAATCCACAGGTTTGAAGAGAGTTCAGTGGTAAACAGCAAAATTTAGAAAACCGTGTCCACAAAACTAGAAATCCACACAATAGGGTGGTGTTCGGTGGAAAACAGATAAATTTGGCCAAAAATGTGAACGAAAATAGAACTCCAGCATGTGGGTGCTTTTCTGTGAAAAACAGGAAAATTTGGGAAAACGTGTATACAAAACTGGAAATCCACATATATGGGTGATTTTATGAGGAATACTGCAAAATATTTCAAGAGATATGCAAGAAACTGGAAATACACACAATTGGGTGGTGTTCGTTGGAAAATAAAGAAAATTTGGCTAGAAGTGTAAAAGAAAATAGAAATCCATGTACTAGGTGATTTTCAGTTGACAAGTGGGTGGTTTTAAGTGGAAAACAGGAAATTATTGAAACCAAGTTCACGAAACTGGAAACCCACTGTTTGGGCGGTTTTCAGTGGAAAGCAGGAAAATTCGGCAAAATGTGTGCACAAAAACCTGAAATCCACTGATTTGAGTGGTGTTCTGTGGAAAACATGAAAATTTAGCAAAACGTGTACACGGAACAGGAAATCCTCCCATCTTGGTGGTTTTCCATGGAAAACAGAAAAATTTTGCTAAAAGTGTAGCCCAAACTGGAAATCCTCACATTTAGGTGCTTTTCGGTAGAAACCAGGAAAATACGGCAAAACGTGTGTGCAAAAACCTGAAATCCACTGATTTGAGTGGTGTTCAGTGGAAAACAGGAAAATTTAGGAAAACGTGTTCACGAAATTGGAAATCCACCCATCTTGGTGGTTTACCATGGAAATCAGGAAAATTTGGCCTAAATCGTGCACAATACTGGAAATCCACACATTTGGGTGGTTTTCTGTGGAAAACAGGAAAATTTAGCAAAACGTGTGAACAAAACCGGAAATCTACAGGTTTGAGCGGTGTTCGGTAAAAAACCGGAAAATTTAGCAAAATGTGTGTACAAAATTGAAAATCCACAAAATTTGGTGGTGTTCGTTGGAAAATAGGAAAATTTGGCAAAATGTGTGCACGAAACTGGAAATACACACATCTGGGTCGTTCCTGTGGAAAACAGGAAAATTTATGAAAACGTGTGCACAAAACTGAAAATCCACCCATCATGGTAGTTTTCCATGGAAAACAGAAAAATTTGGCTAAATGTGTACCCAAATCTGGAAATCGACACATTTGAGTGGATTTCTGTGAAAAACTGGAGAATTAGGCGAAATATGTGCCCGAAACTTGAAATCCTCAAATTTGGGTGGTTCTCTATGGAAAACAGGAAGAGTTAGCAAAACGAGTGCACAAAACTGGAGATCCACGGATCTGCGTGGTTTCCATGGAAATCCATAAAATTTGGCCAAAAGTGAGCACGAAACTAAAAATCCACACACATATGGGTTGTTTTCGGTGGAAATCAGGGAAATTTAGCCAAACGTGTGCAAGGAACTGGAAATCCACACATGTGGGTTGGTTTCCGTGGAAACCAGGAAAATTTGGCCAAAAATATGCACGAAACTGGTAATCCACACTTTTGGGTGGTTTCATGTGGAAAACAGGAAAATTTTGCATAAACATGTACACAAAACAAGAAATCCACAGGTTTGAGTGGTGTTTTGTGGAAAACATGAAAATTTAGCAAAACGTGTACGCGGAAGAGGAAATCCTCCCATCTTGGTGGTTTTCCGTCAAAAAATAAAAATTTGGGCTAAAAGTGTAGCCAAAACTGGAAATCGACACATTTGAGTGGTTTCCATGGAAATCAGGAAAATTAGGCCAAAAGTGTGCACGAAACTGGTAATCCTCAAATTTGGTTTGGTTTCCATGGAAATCAGTAAAATTTGGCCAAAAATATGCACGAATCTGGTAATCCACATATTTGGGTGGTTTTCTGTGGAAAACAGGAAAATATTGCAAAAACATGTGCACGAAACCAGAAATCCACACGTTTGAGTGTTGTTCTGTGGAAAACATGAAAATTTAGCAAAACGTGTACACGGAACAGGAAATCCTCCCATCTTGGTGATTTTTCGTCAAAAAAATAAATATTTGGCTAAAAGTGTGGCCAGAACTGCAAATCTCCACATTTGGGTGCATTTCTGAGGAAAACTGAAAATTGTGGATACCGTGTGTACAACGCAGGATATCTACACATATGGTGGTTTTCTGTGAAATACAGGGAAATTTGGTAAAACGGGAGCACAAAACTGGAAATCCACACACATGGTCGTTTTAAGTGGAAAACAGGAAAATTTGGCCAAATGTGTGCACGAAACTAGAAATCCGCATATATGGGTGGTTTTTTGTGAAAACCTGGAGAATTAGGAAAAATGTTTGCCCGACACTGGCAAATCGACTCTTCGCTCTACTTATTTTCTTAGAACAGACTGACTGGAATGACATTCTTAACCCTTTAGACTCAGTTGATTCTAATTTTAAATCATTTTTTAACCATATTCATTTAGGAGTTAAACGATATCTGCCACTAATAAAATCTACTCATGCTGGTTTTAAACAAAAGCAACACCCTTGGATGACCTATGAAATTACTCAGTTAATTAAGTAAAAAAACTCAATTTTTTGCAAACTCAAACAAAACAATACAACGCTACGTAGACTTAAATATAAACATTTACGTCTAAAGTTAAAAAAAAATAATTTATTAAGAAATAAAATCATATTATTATAACTTATTTTTTCTATTAAAAAATAATTCCAAAGAGACTTGGAAAATTATTAATAATTCAACATCTAGAAATTCTTTTGAGTACCCTACTAGACATCTAGAACTATTCATTCATTCAAATACCGATACTTTTTTGTTCCTTAATGGTTTGTTTCCAAACATGCCTTGTTATTTTTCACATCCTATTATTATTCACAATCCTAATCATTATAATAGCTCATCTTTTTTCTTAACGCCTACCCATCACAGCGAATTATTTATGATTGCAAAAAACTTTTTTTCTTATTCCACTTTCCCTGATGCATTTGGCTGTCCTCCATGTATTTAGAAATTTTGTTTTAACACTATTATTAACCCAATGATAACTTTAGTCAATTTATCTTTTGGTAACGGACATTATTTTTTATATTTGAAACATTCAAAAATTCTTCCAATTTATAAAAAAAAGGGTGATAAATCCTCTTCTGCTAATTATTGCCCTATCGCAATCAGTTCCTTATGGATAAATTGGTATCCATTAGACTCAGTGATTATCTTGAAAAAAACACACTTGTTAACCGATTCACAATATGGCTTTCATCCGAAACGTAATACAACTGTGGCAATTGATACATTTCTTAGTCATTTAGCTAAAGCGCAAGCCCAAAATAATCACTCAATAGCATTATTTATTGACTTTTCCAAAGCTTTTGATACAGTTTTACCATCCATTTTATTGCAAAAGCTATCTTATCAGTTCGGAATTCGGGGTTTTCCTTTTTTCTATCAGATCGTTTTTACACTCTAAAACTCTCTTCTTATTCTGCGACAATCTCACACTCAATGGGGCTCCCTCAAGGTTCTTTCTTGAGTCCGATTTTCTTTAACATTTTAATTAACGATTGTCCTATCTCTCCTAATCATTTAATTTGTATGTACGCCGATGACATATTGGCCTTAACTTCTCATTAGTCGGCATCTACTGTTAAATCGTTACTTGACTCCTACCTTCGCATTATAGAATCCTGGACTGATTTAAACAGACTCAGTATTAACATAAATAAAACCGTCTGGCAACCTTTCCTACAAAAAAATAAAATTTTAAATCTAGACTCATTTACTTTTACTTACAAAGGTGATAAAATTCAAAGAGTCTTAACCTTCAAATATCTGGGAATTACTATTTCTAGTAACTTATCTTGGGAACCTCATCTTACAGTTCTAAAAAAATTTTTTTCCAAAACTTCTTATTTTATTTATATGGTCCCCTCCTTTCCCAGGAAAATTCTTATTCAACTCTACTTTTCGCTTCTTCATTCCTTGTTATGTTATGGAATAATTTTCTGGAGAAGGGGAAATGTCACGGACATAATGTCAATTCAAAGACTACAGTTTAGAGTACTGAAAACAATTTTTCATGTTTCTTCAACTAAACTTCTTCTAATTGACATGAAAAAACATAATATTCTATCAATATTTGAATTATATATGAATCGATTATTGATTTATCTATATAAATCTAAAAATTCACTCACTAAACCTTTGATTTACCATCGTTCAATTAATTACCCAGTATTTCAGTATGAAACAAGATATAAACATTTAAATAGAATACCTCTGGTAACAAGATAATACTGTAGGAAATTACCTGACTATACAGGCTCGCGTTTATGGAGAGCTCTTGCCTCAACAATTGCTTTATCAACTTCTATTTTTCAATTTCGATCTAGACTCAAAGGCTGGATAAAAGGACTGTCCCCTGGCCAAATAAACAATTTTCTCTATTAATTAATTTTAATGTTATTTTTGTCCTGGTTCTATTTCATTACCGTTCTTGGTTTTCTTTTTGAGGTTTCGAGATGGGGCCGACCTGACGGGAATATTTTTTTCCTTTTTGGCCCGCTCTTTTTTTTACAGTTACTAATCTTTTATACTGAATGATGATAACATAGACCATGGATATTAACATGAAGTAGACTTAAAGGTCAATTTACTTATTATTACGATGATATCTGACAGTTTAACTAAAAAATAATTAAAAAAAAAAACACCTAAGGAGAAATGGAAAATTATAAGTAATATAACAGGACGAGAAAAGACTTACAGAGATATTCCTCAAGAGATTAGTAATCAGATAAATGATTTTAATTTGAGCCTTATAAACATGTGCGATTGCCAAAATATTGTAAAACAAAACTGTGCACATTTTAATATAAAAAATGAAGTAAAGGATACATTTTTCCTTTACCCTGTTAATGAAATGGAGATTAAAAATTGCATTATGTCCTTATCAAAATATTCCTCCCCAGGATAGGGTCATGTTACTACAGAAATTATGCGTAAACATGTTAATAATTTAACTTATCCTATTAGTAAATTAATTAATTGTTCATTTTTACAAGGAACATTCCCTGATGCATTAAAGATTGCTGTTGTAATTCCAATATTTAAAGGGGGAAGTAGTTTTTTTTGAAGATTATAGACCGATATCTTTACTGTCTCACATTTCAAAAATATTTGAAAAAAATGGTAAAAAATAGCCTTCCAACTTTTCTAGAAAAATATAACATTATTGCGAATAAACAGTTTGGTTTTCAAAGAAAAAAGAATACTCAATTAGCAGTTCACAGTTTTATATCAGATGTTATTCACACGCTTGAAAAAGGTCAGAACCCTTTAGCAATTTTTCTGGATATAAGGAAAGCTTTCGATTCAGTTGACTATTGTCTCTTATTACGAAAATTGGAAAGATATGGTATAAGAGGACTAGCAAACCAATGGTTTAGCTCTTATTTATCCAATAGAAAACAAGCTGTTAGGATTAAGGAAAAATTAAATAAATTCGAAAATTTAAAAAGAGGAGTTCCTCAAGGAACTATTTTAGGCCCCATTCTTTTCTTAATTTATATAAATGATATGTTTCATTTAAATTTGTTTGGTTCAATCAAAGCTTATGCTGATGATTTAGTCTTAACCTATATAAATAGTGATTATCAAAATTTTAAAGAAGCCCAGTCAGACCTTAAATTATTAAACTTCTGGTTATCAAATAAAAATATGTCCTTTAATGTAAAAAAATCTGTATATATGCGTTTGAAATTGCACTCTGATTGTAATACGAATTTGTTTCTTAAATATCATGATTTGAAATGTAATAATCTTGAATGTAGTCATTGTCCTCTCTTAACTTATGTCAAACACATAAAATATTTGGGTATTACAATTGATTATCGTTTATCATGGGATTCCCGTATAAGAAGTTTATTTGTTAGATTAAGATCTATAACTTTTATAATTCGATCATTAAAAACTGTCTTAACTTTAAAAAATCTGATTTTAATATATAACGTTTTCTTTTTAAGTATATTACAATATCTCATCCTAGTTTGGGGTGTAACTTATGTGACTCATTTAAAACCAATTATAAATCTTTTTAATATGCTGACTCGTTTTATCTTTGACAATAATGATTTTCGTAAAAATCAAATAATGAATTTTCATCAATTTTATCTTTTTAATTTGGCAAAATATACATGTACTTATGTAAAAATGAAACAGCCAATTTTCAGACATTTTAATTATAATTTAAGAAATTCTAAAAATGTGACGATTCCAATTGAAATTCCAAAGCATTCTTTCATTTTCCATCAAATAGTTTATAATTATAAAAAATTGTTTAATGATCTACCAAATGAAATAAAATTATGTATTGCTGGACGAAAATCTAGATATAAACTTAAAAATTGGATTATGACTGTCAAAAACAATTAGTATTTAATGGTTTTTATATTTTAATCAGTTTTAATTGTTGTTACCGTATATACTAATTTATTTTATTTTCTTTTAATGCTTTTCCGAATATACGAGCACTATGTGCTCATGGGAAATTCATCTTATTATATATTTATATGTTTCTTACATTGGAATAAATAAATAAATAAAAAAAAAATAAAAAAATTGGAAACCCACACAACTGGGTGGTTTTCGGTGAAAAGCAGATATATTTGGACAAAAGTGTGAAAGAAAATAGAAATCCACACACTTGGGTGCTTTTCTGCGGAAAACAGGAAAATTTTGCCAAAAACTGTATACCCACTATTTGGGCGGTTTTCCGTGAAAACCAGGAAAATTCGGCAAAACGTGCGCACAAAGACCTGTAATCCACTGATTTGAGTGGTGTTCAGTAGAAAACAGGAAAATTTAGGAAAACGTGTGCAGGAAACTGGAATTCCACCGATCTTGGTGGTTTTCCATGGAAAACAGAAAAATTGGGTTAAAAGTGTAGCCAAAACTGGAAATCGACACATTTGGATGGTTTTTTGTGAAATACTGGAGAATTAACCAAAATATGTGCCCGAAACTTGAAATCCACACATCTGCATGGTTTCTGCAGAAATCAAAAAAATTAGGCCAAAAGTGTGCACGAAACAGGAAATCCATACATATAGGTTGTTTTCGGTGGAAAACAGGGAAATTTGGCCAAATGTGAGCACGGAAGTGGAAATCCACACACATACGGGTTGTTTCTGGTGTAAATCTGGGAAATTTGGCCAAAAGTGTGCAAGAAACTGCAAATCGAAACACATATCGGTTGTTTTTGTTAGAAATCAGGGACATTTGACCAAAAGTGTGCAGGAAATAGGCAATCCACACATTTGGGTGGTTTTCGTTGGAAAAAAGAAAATTTGGCAAAGCGAGTGCAAGAATGTGGAAATTCACCCATCATGGTGGTTTTCAATAGAAAACAGAAAAATTTGGCTGAAACTGTAGCCAAAACTGGTAAACGACACATATGAGTGGTTTTCTGTGAAAAACTGGAGAATTAGGTAAAATGAGTGCACGAAACTGAAAATTCACACATATGGGTTGTTTTCGTGGAAATCAGGTAAATTTTGCAGAGTGTGTGCAGGAAACTAGAAATCCACACATCTGCATGGTTTCCGTGGAAATCAGGAATATTTGGCGAAAAGTGTGCAGGAAACTGGAAGTCCACACATTTGGGTGGTTTTCTGTGGAAAACACGAAAATTTTGCAAAACGAGTGCACGAAACTGGAAATTGACCTGTTCGGGTGGTTTTCTGTGCAAAACAAAGAATTTGCATAACGTGTCCACAAAACTACAAATCCACACAATTGGGTGGTGTTCCGTGGATAACCACAAAATTTGGTAAAAACTGTGCATGAAACTGGAAATCCACATATATGGGTGGTTTTCTGTTAAATACGGGGAAATTTTGCAAAAATTTTGGACAGAACTGGAAATCCACTCTCCTGGAGAGTTTCCGTGAATAACAGGAAAATTTAGCAAAAATTGTGAACAAAACCGAAAATCTACAGGTTTGAGTTGTGTTCGGTGGAAAACCAGTAAATTTAGCAAAATGTGCGTACAAATCTGGAAATCGACGCATTTGAGTGGTTTTCTGTGAAAAACTGGAGAATTATCCAAAACATGTGCCGGAAACTTGAAATCCACACATCTGCGTGGTTTCAGCAGAAATCAGGAAAATTAGGCCAAATGTGTGCACAAAACTATAAATTCCACACATAAGGGTTGTTTTCGGTGGAAATCAGGGTAATTTGGCCGAAAGTATGCACGGAACTGGAAATTCACAAGCTCGGGTGGTTTTCTGTGGAAAACAGGGAAATTACAAAACGTGTGCACAAAACTAGAAATCCACAGGTTAGAATGGTGTTCAGTGGAAAACAGAAAAATTTGGCAAAACGAGTGCAAGACACTGGAAATTCAACCATCTTGGTGGTTTTCAACGGAAAACAGAAAAATTTGGCTGAAAGTGGAGCCAAAACTGGTAATCGACACATTTGAGTGGTTTTCTGTGAAAAACTGGAGAATTAGGCAAAATATGTGCTCGAAACTGGCAATCAACACATATGGGTTGTTTTCGGTGGAAATCAAGTAAATTTGGCAAAACGAGCGCAGAAACCTGGAAATCTCCAGGTTTGAATAGCGTTCGGTGGAAAACTGTAGAATTAGCCAAAATATGTGCCTGAAACTTGAAATCCACACATATGGGTTGTTTTCAGTGGAAATCAGGGAAATTTGGCCAAAAGTGTGCACGAAACTGGAAATCCACACATTTGGGTGGTTTTCTGTGGAAAACAGGAAAATTTGGAAAAACGAGTGCATGAAACTGCTAATCCATACACGTGGTCGCTTTCAGAGGAAAACAGAAAAATTTAGCAAAATTATGCCCAAATTTAGAAATCCACTCCTTTACGTGGTTTTCTTGGAAAACCAGAAATTTTGACAAAACATGTTCACGAAACTTTTGTGTGGTTTTCTGTGAAAAAAAGTAAAATTTGGCTCAAAGTGTGCCTGAAATAGTTATCCATCCATATGGTGGTTTTCTTTGGAATACAGGAAAAATTGTCAAAACGTGTGCACAAAAGTGGAATTCCATATATATGGTTGTTTTTTCAGTGGAAAACAGGAGATTTCGCCTAAATTGTGCACGAAAATGGAAATCCAAACATTTGGGAGGTTTTCTGTGGCAAACAGGAAAATTTGGCAAAACGTGTGAACAATACCGGAAATCTACAGGTTTGAGTGGTGTTCGGTGGAAAACCAGAAAGTTTAGCAAAATGTGTGTACAAAACTGAAAATCGACACATTTGAGTGTTTTTCTGTGAAAAACTGGAGAATTAGCCAAAATATGTGCCCGAATTTTGAAATCCACACTTGTGTGGTTTCCGTAGAAATCAGGAAAAATAGGTCAAAAGTGTGCACGAAACTATAAATTCCACACATATGAGTGTTTTTCTATATTAAAGAGGAAAATTTGGTAAAACGAGTGCAAGAAACAGGAAATTCACCAATTAGGGTGACTTTCGGTGAAAATCATGAACATTTGTCAAAAGTGTGCTCGAAGATGTATATCCACCCATTTGGGTGACTTTCAGTGAAAATCATGAACGTTTGTCAAAAGTGTGCACGAAACTGTAAATCCACCAATTTGGGTGACTTTCAGTGAAAATTATGGAAGTTAGTCGAAAGTGTCAGGAAACTGTAAATCCACCCAATTGGGTGACTTTCGGAGAAAATCATGAACGTTTGGCAAATGTGTGCACAAAACTGTAAATCCACCCATTGGGGTGAATTTAGTTGAAAATTATGAACGTTTGTCAAAAGTGTTCACGAAACTGTAAATCCAACCATTTCCACACATGTGCGTTGTTTTCGTGGAAATAAGGAAAATTTGGCCTAAAGTGTGCCGAAACTAGAAATCCACACACATATACCTTGTTTTCGCAGGAAATCAAGGAAATTTGGCCAAAGGTGTGCAAGAAAGTGGAAATTCACCAGCTCAGTTGGTTTTCTGTGGAAAACAGGGTAGCTGCAAAATGTGGGCACAAAACCAGAAATTCACAGGATTGAATGGTCTTCAGTGGAAAACAGCAAAATTTGAAAAAACGTGTGCACGAAATAGTTATCCACCCATCTTCCATCTTGGTGGTTTTTCGTGGAAAAAATTCGGCTAAAAGTGTAGCCAAAACTGGTAATCGACACATTTGAGAGGTTTTCTGTGAAAAAATAGAGAATTAGGCAAAATATGTGCCCGAAACTGGAAATCCACACATTTGGGTGGTTTTCCTTGGAAACAGGGAAATTGCAAAACGTGTGCACCAAACCAGAAATCCACAGGTTGGAATTGTGTTCAGTGTAAAACTCCAAAATTTGAGAAAATGTGTGCACGAAACTTTTGTCTGGTTTTCTGTGAAAAACAGGAAAATTTGGCTAAATGTGTGCAAGAAAGTGGAAATCCACACAGTTGGGTGGTTTTCTGTGGAAGACAGGAAAATTTGGCAAAACGAGTGCAAGAAACTGGAAATTCACTAAACTTGCTGCTTTTCCTTGGAAAACAGAAAAATGTGGCTGAAAGTGTAGCCAAAACTGGTAATCGAAACATTTGAGTGGTTTTCTGTGAAAAAACTGGAGAATTAGGCTGAACATGTGCCCAAAATAGTTATCCACTAATCTTCCATCTTTGTGGTTTTTCGTGGCAAAAAGAAAAATTTGGCTAAAAGTGTGCACGAAACTGGAAATCCACACGTTCGGGTAGTTTTCTATGAAAAACAGGAAAATTTGGCAAAAAGTGTGCGCGAAATAGATATACACTCATCTTCCATCTCGGTAATTTTTCGTGGAAAAAAGAAAAATTGGGCTAATAGGGTGAGTACTGACGATGATGATGCAAACGTCGTTTCCGAAATGTACATCTGAGTCATTAAAATTTATTACATGGAATATTGTTTTCGGAGTTGTTGTTCTTTCCACATATATGTTTGTTTTTTCGGTGGAAACCAGGAAAATTTGCCCTAACGTATGCACAAAACTGGAAATCAACACAATTGGGTGCTTTTCTGTAGAAAATAGTAAAATTTGGCAAAAGATGTGCACGAAAAAAGAAATCCACATTTATGGTTGGATTTCTGTGAAAAAAAGGAATATTTGGCAAAAACTGTGAACAATACTGAAAATCCACATAAAAGGATGATTTTATGTGGAGATTAGGAAAATTTGGCAAAACGAGTGGAAGAAACTGGAAATTCACTAATATTGGTGGTTTTCCATGGAAAATAGAAAAAATTGGCTGAAAGTGTAGCCAAAACTGGTAATCGACACATTTGAGTGGTTTCCGTGGAATTCAGGAAAATTAAGCCAAATATGTGCATAAAACTGAAAATCCACACAGATGTGTTGTTTTCGGTGGAAACCAGGTAAATTTCCAGAAAGTGTGCACGAAATTAGAAATCCACATATTCGGTTGTTTTTTTCGTGGAAAACAGGTAAATTTGGCAAAAGGAGAGCACGAAACTGGAAATCCAAACATTTGGGTGGTTTTCTGAGGAAAACAGGAAAATTTGGCAAAACAAATGCACAAAACTGGAAATCCACACATTTGAGTGGTTTCCATGGAAAGCAGGAAAATTTGGCTAAGAGTGTGCCCGAAATAGTTATACACCCATCTTCAATATCGGTGATTTTTCGTGGA
>JAHWFO010111620.1:0-11110 GCA_023313115.1 Rhysida immarginata | reverse complement strand
TCATCATTACCATGACAACATGACGTCAACGGCTATCGCGGGAAGAGTCGTATGTCTAGGTATTCACCCAGAGATCCGCTAGCCGAGTAACCATCCACACACACACACACACACGCACACACATGCGCGCTGACGTCCCAGTTCTGCAAACAGAAGAAGTCAGAAGAATAGAAGTAGAAGACTAAGAAATGGAATGCGAACTGGAAAAAAACCCTGCTCAACATTGTAAGTAGAGAAATTCACATTTTTTTTTTTTATTCATTTATATTTTTTTTTTATCTCATTAACGAAGTATAACTTTCTCTGTCTCTCTCTCTCTCTCTCTCTCTCTCTCTGCCGAAGGCGAAATCGACCTAGGCCGACCGTGGAGAAACAACAACAAAGAACGAAAAGACGAAAACAAACAAACAAACAAAAAAAAAAAAGTAAAAAAAAATTGAATAAAGAATGAATAAAAGTAAAAAAAATAAAAAAATAAAAAAATAAAAAAAATAAAATAAATAAATAAAAAATGCTGATGGGGGAATGACACATGGTATTTGTGGTGGGGGATTTGTGACTACTGGTTTCACATCCCCCACACCCACAAATACCATATGTCATACCCTTACCATCAGAGAGGGGTGTGCACAACAAGCAGTGTCGCCCTCTTATGTCAAAATCCCCCAAAAAAGACCACACCCATAAAAAGACCAACGCCCAAAAAAAAAGACCAATGGCCAAATAAAGACCAACGCCCAAAAAAGGACCAACGCCCAAAAAAGGACCAACGCCCAAAAAAGGACCAATGCACAAATAAAGACCAACGCCCAAATAAAGACCAACGCCCAAAAAAGGACCAACGCCCAAATAAAGAGCAATGCCCAAAACAGAAGAGGGGGTGGTTGGTCATGTGATACGCATTCTGCACGCAGATTGGTTGAACAACAGTGACGTCAGGAAGGTGGGGAGGAGGGGATTGGGGGGTCACGTGACACTAATACGGGGGGTGGAGGTGGTGGTTGATCACGTGATACGAAACCTGCACGCTGATTGGCTGAACGCCTGTGACGTCAGGAAGGGGGGTGGAGGGGTGGGTGGTCACGTGACGCGAATACTGCACGCTGATTGGCTGGATTAGACCATGCCCACCTCATTAATATGCGACCCAAACGAGTACTTAGCTACTTACTACCTTATCACCTTTATTTTGACAATTATTTTTATTTTGACAATACATTCAAAACAGAGGGGGTGGTTTTATCTGGTACCACGAGGTCGCATTATGTGGGCTGTACGAGGTACGAAAACTCGAACGGACCAAAAGACAGTTGGATATATATGGATATAGGCTCAAAGCCCATTATTCATTTTTATTACCCGAAGAAAACGAGATAAAATTCAGTCAGGGTGATTGGGAACGACTCAAAACCATCAATTACACACTGCCAGGTAGAGGGGTATTTTCACAGGAAGTCTACCTTATTCCGCATTACCCGGGATCATAAACCATTGGAAACGCGTCACTACGCGATTTTATGCGTACAGAGGCCTTCACTGTCTCGTTTTGAGCTGGTTACTTGGCGTGGAGGTGACAAACGCCGAAAGGCTCCTACCACCCTTGTCCTAAAAAAAGCATGGTTGAACCCTATATTCCGTAATGGAGCCAACCGAGTTCATTATGAAACACCGAGCGCAGCTTATTCATTGGCTGCGATGCTCGAGGTGGAACATTTTACCGACTTTAAACCGAAAACACGCGATATGGGTACCGAAACAAGCTTCACTCCCCCTGCTGATGCAAACGGTGGCTCTGGCGACGACGCAGACTACGAGATAGAAGACGACAACGATGAACTCTTTGAGAGAATCGCCGAAGACGAAATCGACCTAGGCCGACCGTAGAGAAACAACAACGAAGAACAAAAAGACGAAAACACACAAACAAAAAAAAAAGGTAAAAAAAAATTGAATAAAGAATGAATAAAAGTAAAAAAAATAAATAAATAAATAAATAAATAAATAAAAAAATGCTGATGGGGGAATGACACATGGTATTTGTAGTGGGAGATTTGTGACTACTGGTTTCACATCACCCACACCCACAAATACCATGTGTCATACCCTTACCATCAGAGAGGGGTGTGCAAAACAAGCAGTGTCGCCTTCTGGTGTCAAAATCCCCCAAAAAAGACCACACCCATAAAAAGACCAATGCCCAAAAAAAAGACCAACGCCCAAATAAAGACCAACGCCCAAAACAGAGGAGGGGGGTGGTTGGTCATGTGATACGCATTCTGCACGCAGATTGGTTGAACGCCAGTGACATCAGGAAGGTGGGGAGGAGGGGGTTGGGGGGGTTACGTGACACGAATACGGGGGGGTGGAGGTGGTGGTTGGTCATGTGATACGAAACCTGCACGCTGATTGGCTGAATGCCTGTGACGTCAGGAAGGGGGGGTGGAGGGGTGGGCGGTCATGTGACACGAATACTGCACGCTGATTGGCTGGATTAGGCCACGCCCACCTCATTAATATGCGACCCAAACGAGTACTTAGCTACTGCAGTAGAGCTGAAGGCATCAAAATATTGCTATATTCTAGCACAACAACAGCACCCAAACTGAACTCCAATTATTCTTCTTTTGGAGAACTTCGAGCATTTCATTAAGGGTAAATACCCTATTCAGAATTTAAAATGTCATATTATATACAATATCAAAAACCCAACATTATTATTGTATGAAAAACCCAACATTATTATTATTATTATTATACAGTAATGTTTTTTTGATGATCGATCAAGGCATTTCTAAAGTAAAGAAATTTAAATGCTTATATGCCTAACGTCCTATATATGGGACAGGATTATTCAAATCGCTATAAACTCAATTAAACTTATAGCATAAAACAAAAATGACCTTTTGTGATATTTCACGTATTTATTATGATTATTATATTTACAAGTCTATAGAAGTGAAATTTTTTAAAATTTAAATAATAGATTTTGAGATGGTCTTTTGAAGTGAAGGTTTCTTTTTAGTAATTAGTCTGTAGACAAGATAGTCTTTTGTATTTTCTTTGCAGCAGGATCTATAATAGAGTTATGAATATTTTATAAAAATGGATAAATAAAGTTTAGTCAATAAGTTATTGGGTGGAGAGGAAGTCAGCGTGGAGCAGAAATGATGATCTTTGTGATTTTTATGCAACTTAAGAGATTTTTGAACTTTTATTTAATTAATGAGGTGGTACTCTTTATTAAAAGTAAATTCAAAAAGTTCGTAAGAGCAGGCACCTACATAAATCTATCCAACCTTCGATAGATTCCTTCTTTTCAATTTTTACGTTTTTCTTTTATTATTTTGAAATATCAACTGAGTAATCAGCATGTGACAAGACTTGGCCTTTAGTGGCGTTTTAAGTATGGATTACAACATGAATTGGCCTAAGTGGCGTATTAACCCAGCGTCACTCGCGCGAGCGGTGTTTACACCGCAGTTTTTGATTTTTTTGATATAGCCCATCATGCAGAGGCGCTACCTTGTGATGACTTCCATGTATTTCAAGTACAACTTATTGGCAACAGATAGCGCCGGTGTTGATCTCATTCATTTTATCGAAAATGAAGATTAAAGCTATGTTTTCCACGCTTGGTTTCACTTTGCGGTGCAAACACCGCTGCGCGAGTAGTCATGTAAGTAAATTTTTGACATAAACATGATTTCTTGAAAATCACTTTAAAATCACTTAATTTTATTATTTTCTTCTAATTTGTATAAGTGGTCATAAACTGCAATATCTTGAGTTATCAAATAAAATTGCACTGAGTTCTTTTTTAATCAAATAAAATTACTTTTAAAAAATGCTGTGTAAACACCGCAGCGTGGGTAGTGCTGTTATAAAATTTGCCGCGAGTGATGCATTCTCCGCGATGATGTGATTAGTAATGATGATTTATGATGATGAATGAAGAATTTTGGCATAAAGAAATTTATAAAAGTATAATAAATAACATTTTATGTTATTTTATCTCACTAAGTTCTTTTTTTATCAAATAAAATCACCTTTAAAAAGTGCGGTGTAAACACCGCAGCGCGGGTAGTGTTGTTATAAAATTTGGCGGGAGTGACGCCGGGTTAAGAGAATTCTCCCGAGTATAGAAATATTATGGAAACCCCCCTAATGTGTCTAGAAGTAATGAGAATTCTCCACAATATTAAATAAGAATTAATTATGTGAATATCAACTGAGTGTTGAGAATGTTAAATGGATCCTGATTTAAGAGAGATGTTATGGGAAACTCCCCTGACATAGAAGAAATGACGGAATTAATAATGATAATTAGTAATATGAAGCAGCATTTCTAGAGTTTGTAAAAGAGTTGATTTTCCAGAGGAGCGACACGATTTTGCAAGCGAGAGGAGGATTCCATATGATTCTACATGATTTGGGAAGACAACTGAGATTCTTCAGGCAACGTATCAACTACATTGGATTGAGCGTAGGAATCTGTTGAACTCACTTCAGACATTTTGAGAAAATCTACGAACTCATAAGGTAATAGATCCAGATTCCTCTCTCAAAGCACAGCGATTGATCTTCAAGTGAAATTTGTGTGTGTTCTTTATGTGAAAGTTAAGTGCAGTGTCATAGTGCCTTTTGGATACAAATAGCAGTTTTAGTGTTGTGATATTACTATTGTGGATATAATTCTTCAGAGTGGCGACTGTTTTGTAAGTGAGAAAATTTATTTGACCTTGTTAGATGTATGTTGAAAAATAGAATTATTTCTTGAATTATAAGATAAGTAGTAGTTAATACACCCATACCTCGTTATACGTACGCTCGTCGTACGTACTTTTCGATTTACGTACTTTTCAAATTATGGCACGAACTCGTTTTACGTACCCAATATTTCGTCACACGAGATTAAATAAAGAGTAGAGTGGATATACACTGATCATCAGCGCCAGCACTATGACCTTGTCAAGTACGTCGTCATTATTTCCACTCTAATAAATTAATTTAGGCTATATATTTTCGATTTTTGTTTCATGTGTATTATTATGTTTATGAAGAAATAAAAATAATAAACTAAAGACTATAAAAAATAAATACTAACTTTGCTGTATTATTTCACATAAAAAACACTGAAACAGATTCAATTTACTTTGTGTATATTTTGTATCAAAATCATTGATGTGCATTGTCAAAGCGTTATCACGAAAATCATTGATGTGCATTGTCAAAGCGTTATCACGGAAATTTATTTTTAAAAAGTACAGTAGTGACCTCTGATGAGAGCTACATAATAAAACGTCTCACGTTTTTCCATTGCCTCGACTTTTCTACTGACCCTGAAAAGTACGTATTCGTTATACGGATATTCGATTTACGTACCAAGTTTTTGGAACCAATCAGTACGTATAACGAGGTATAGGTGTATTAAGATTTGGTGAGACCCTTTCTGAGTGGTCACTTGAGCACAATTTACTGAGTTTACTGTTATTAGATTAGAATAGTGAAAGTTTTACTTTAACTTAATTAAGCAGCTGCATTTTACTAGTATTTTAATATAGATTTTCTGTTTCGTTAGTTACTTTTAGAAGTTAAGTTTATTTACATTTATTCTTTTTCTCCAATCAGTATTTATCTTGAAATAAAGATTTATTTTGTTATGATTCTAACACTTTGCCTGCTTATTTTCTTTTGAGTCATCACTACAAATCATTTTCACAATTTATTAAATTAACGAATCTAATATATTGGCCATTGATCTTAAAGATGATTATTTATTTGGAACCTGGTTGATGTTGGGCTAGCCGTAAAATGTGGTAAGATATGATAGCATGTCACAATGGCACCCAAAACGTAGAAAATAATATATCAATGGTGCAGTATGTCACATTGGTGCCCAACGTGAAGAGTGGTGTTTCATGGCAAAGGGTGTCCAGTTACAATGGATCCCAAAACTGTGGAACTCGTGTGTAGTGATTGAAGGCAAGTGGTGGAGTCAGAACAATCATTGGAGAGGGAGTGGTAAACACAGGTCTGGTTTACAGTAAATACAAATTTTTTTTTATTATTTTATGTGTGCCCTGTGACTATCTTTTATCAAAATGAGAGGATAAGGATTTCAAAGTTTTCTGGTGAAGATCTTAGAATTGTGGTGTTTGGAAGTAAAATAATTAGGGGTACTGAATAATTAATATGGAGGTATCCCAAATAAGAACATTTACATGAAATAATTTATGGAGAAATGAGTAGAGAAATATATAAGTAATAGAGTAAATAAGTCTATGAGAGCAATAGATATTTTCTTTTAAGATTGTGTGAGGATTTATTGTGATCATTAAAGAATTTCTAGGTGAATTGAAGAAAATAAGGATATTTATTAGAGATGATTCAGGTGAGTTTGGTGATTTGGGAACATTTTAGGAATATAGGGAATTATGGAGAAACTGGGAGATTTAATTGAGATTTCAAAGGGAATTTTAGGTGACATAAGGAGTATTATAAATTTATTGAGGTAATTGAGATGATTTAAGGGAATTTTTGGTGTAATGGAAATATAGAGTTCAATGGTGATGAATAAGCTGTTAAAGCAGAATTGGAGAACATTAGAGAGAAGCTTGTGGATTTAAAATATGTAAGAAGATAGAAATAATGAGATGTAATTATTTGATAAATAAGAGTTTCCTGGGAAACTTTTTATTTGAGGAGGAAGTAGAGCAAACTCAGAAAATATTTATTGTGAAATTTAGGTGAATTTTTTATTGTGATGAGTTAGTAAATTTATGAGTATTATGGGGAAGGGTGAAAAGGAATATCATCCTTATTATGGAGTTCTTGCATTGTCAGTGTGATGATTCTCAATTGGACAGATACAGGTGTTATCTTTGTTTTATTTCTTGTGACTAAGAGAGGAATAAGGGAGAGTAAAACTATACTTCTTTAGATCTTTTCTTTAGTTATAGGGGATACCAATGATGTAATGGAACAATAGGTATACTTGGGTTGTTGTCTTTTTTTCCCGTTTTGGGGGAATTTTTGATAAATCTGATCAGTGACAGTGTAGCAAGATTTTGACAATATTAATTCGAGACCCTGGAGAAAGGGATTTATGAGAATTTTTATGATGATTTTTTTTGAGAGATTAGAGAGGAATAAGTACATAAACGGAGAATTGGTTAATGAGGAAACAGAGTTACTTTTTGGAATAATTTTAGTGATAAGGTGGAGAATAGTGGTAATTAGGTAAATACAGCTAAAGAGATACGTGTTGTACTATAAGGTGAAACATTGGAGACGAAGAAACCTAATGAGAATCAAGTAGTGATTAATAATAAGGAGAATTTTATTGTTGATAATAAAGATAATAGTAGTAACAGGAGAAATAGTGAACTAAGAGAGATATTAAGTCATTTTTGGTGAAGAATAAGGATAGGCCTACATTAAATAAACTGGTTACTTTTAATGGTGAGGCAGAACAAGGTAAAGAAACTATGGAGACAAATAGTGGGTATCAAAGCGGATACAATAAGTGTATAAATGGACATTGTGGAGAAGCTTGTGGAAATTTAGAGAATACATATGAATTAGCTTCATGGTCATTGATATTTAATGGGTACATTATGGAGATATGCTAGTGAGAATTAATTATGGTGTTATTGGGAGAATATTTAGTGGGTAATTTAAAGGAGTAATATATTTTTCTTGTGTATTTGTTGAAGCAATGATGATTCTGTCTGGCAGTAAAGCCAAAGGGGAGACTACATTGTACTGAGTGGAACTGACGATCTTTTTTTGTAGTGGAGTTATCTTGAGAGGGGAGGTCTCTGTGTGAATATTAGAGCGATGATACGGTCATTTTCTCTGGTCTTTTCTGTTTTCCTGGGATGTACCTTACTAAGCCCCTATTGAATTACTTTGACAAATGGTTTAGTGTAGAATTATACAAGAGTTTGAAATAGATTCTTGAAATGCATTTAACGATGCTAATGAATATTTAGTATTGAATAATGAATAGATACTCATTTCCTTTTGAGGAATTTTCTTTTTGGAATTCTTTCAGAATTTGTTTTAATCTGATTGTGGGGATATGTGACATTTCACGTGTTTATTATGAGTATTTATATTTACAGGTCTAAGAAGTGAAATTTTTTGAATTTTAAATAATAGATTTTGAGGTGGTCTTTTAAAGTGAAGGTTTCTTTTTAGTAATTAATCTGTAGACAAGATAGTTTTTTGTATTTTCTTTGCAGCAGGATCTATGATAGAGTTATGAATATTTTATAAAAATGGATAAAAAAAGTTCAGTCAATAAGTTATTGGGTGGAGAGGAAGTCAGTGTGGAGCGGAAATGATGATCTTTGTGATTTTTATGCGACTTAAGATAATTTTGATCTTTTACATAATTAATGAGGTGGTACTATTCATTAAAAGATGGAGAATGTCTTTCATGAAGTAGAGAATAGAAGATTATTAGTTAGGTAGATGATATTCTTGAAGAATTTTATTTAGATTTTCAAGCGAAAGTGAGGCTGGAAATAGAGAATCTATAAGAGAAAGTAACGATGAAGGAGGGGGTGTGAGATGGTTTTCTAACTTCTGTTGATGCGGGTGGAACAATGAGTTCCAGCTGGATGGAAGAAACTTTAGTGTTGGCGAACTAATGTTGAGGGAGATGGTTCCAGTTTTGTTATTCGATGAATGAAAACTACATTCATATGGGTGTCAAAAGATAAATGGAAAACTTCTTCTGCTCACATTTTTTCAACAATGGAGTCTCACCACCAAATAAAGCGGGTTAAGCTGTGTGAAGGGAGGTGTGCTGCGAACTCATATCAGACCGATTATAAATTTCCAAACTGTAAATTCAAAAAGTTCGTAAGAGCAGGCACCTACATAAATCTATCCAACATTCGATAGATTCCTTCATTTCAGTTTTTACGTTTTTCTTTTATTTTTTTGAAGTATCAAATGAGTAATGAGCATATGGCAAGACTTGGCCTAAGTGCAGCATATGATAAGACTTGGCATATGACTTTATGTTGTTGAGGATGAGACAAGACTTCATACCATGCCATTCCACCAATCATCAAATGTCCCAGATGCTAGATAATGGAGGATTTGTGGTCTGTGCTGGCTAGTAACATGTTATAAGTAATTTATATCGGTAGAAGGGTGGATCATAATACTGTTCCTATTGATTAAACAGGTGGTGGCCCTACAGTATAACAGAGGGACATCAGGAGTTCCAACTAGTTTCGCCATTTATTCCCGGCTTTGTCAAGGATATATACAGGAAGAGGCATGCAAGCCTTTATATACAGAACAGTGGTACAAATTATGCATATACATGAACCAATAGGATACAAAAGAATTAAAGAGGAAATAATGGCCAACAGGATAAATAGAAAAAGCACAGATTTTTGAAATATAATGGCCAATAGAAAAAAAGGGTGTAAACGCTAATTTTTATAAATTATACAAAAAGAAAATATACAAAGGGATGGTGCACGTTTACGCGGACCGAAAAGAACTTATCCAGTTGTCTGAGGACAAGAGGATTTACAGAAAAATAAACAGGCAAGAAATAACAAAATGCAAAGGAAAACAAAAACCATAATAAAGAAACCGAGAAAAAAGGGATCATAATAGATCGGATAAAGAGTTAAGCATTGTATATACATTAAAGTCTGTTTGAAAATTGAGAAGCAGGTGGGGGGAGGACTTCTTGGCCTTGAATATTTGGATCGCTTCGAGGGTAGCAGTTTTTTCTGGCTTATTGCAGATATGTAGGACAGACATAACATCTTCTTGCGTCTTTAAAGCGTGTCCGGAATCTTCGAGGTGGTTTGCGTAGTGGGAAATACGATCTCGTTTTCTATACGAGTCAATGTGTTCTTTGAATCGTACTGCAAAATTGTGTGTCGATAATCCTACATAAAATCTGTCGCAAAACGCACAATTCAGGCGGTAAACTCCGGATTGGGAATATTTGACGGTGGTGACGGCGGTGGGTGGGTTCAGGATGCGGGCTGATGGTGTAGGAGTACGAAAAGATATTCGAAGGCCAAGGGACGACAGGAAGTTAGAGAGCTGGGAGAAACTAGGGCCCAGATACAATAAAGACGTCCATTTCTTGGGAAGGGGCGATACAAGAGGGGAGGGGGATAAGAGGGCCCGTCTGCGGCGGTGAAGAATACGGGAGAACATGGAGGTCGAATATCCATTGGCATGGGCGAGGTTCTGGATTATGCGTAGTTCGGATGATCTGGATTGGGGGCTGAGGGGGAGCTTCAGGGCACGGTCAATTAGGAATCTTAATGAGGCTTGTTTGTGGGTGAGGGGATGTGAGGAGGAATGGTGTATTAAGTTGAAGGATGTGGTCGGTTTACGGAAGACGGAAAAGGAGAGGCGGTTAGTGTGGGGGTTGTTGGTAATGAGGATATCAAGGAAAGGGATGGATCGGTTAGTTTCTAGTTCAAAAGTAAATTGGATATGTGGGGAAAAGGAGTTAAAAATGTTAACAATATTAGTGGGGGTAGTGGATCGGGAATCGAAGAGCATGAGGATGTCATCGACATATCGGATATACGCGATGACAGAGGGATTATTAAGGGGGGTAACATATGTTAATTCCAGGTGCTGTAGGAATACCTCAGAAAACTGCTGAGTGGGAATCCCATTCCTAGTCCTGTGGGTTGGGAATAGTAGTTGTTAAAGGAGAAGTAGTTCTGAGAGGAAATTACAGAGAGGATAGCTAGTAGGTCAATAGTATCAGGTTTAGGGAAAGACGCAGCAAGTAGCAGACGCTGTAGTATAGAAAGGGTAGGGGTGACAGGGATGTTAGTGTATAAGTTGGTGATGTCAAGGGATATAAGGGAGAGGTGCTCATCAGTGCAGATGGAAGCAAGGGTCTCAGTGAGGGTTAGGGAATTGCGTACATTGTAAGTATTAGGGACGATTTTCAGGTTAAAGAGGAACATAGAAAGGGATTTGGCAACAAGGTGGGCAGGAGCTGGGGAATAGTTAACAATGGGGCATATGGGCATGTTAGGTTTATGGATCTTGACTAGGGCGTTAAGGTTGGGTGGGCGAGGGTTAGGTGGGATGAGGCGTC
>JAHWFO010111619.1:5809-38397 GCA_023313115.1 Rhysida immarginata | reverse complement strand
TCCTCATGCTTTGAAGGTCATGTATGCGAAATTTCATCAAGATCGGAATAAAACTGTAGATTTGTATAAAAAACGTACAGACCCACCCACAGACAGACCCACAGACCCACAAACATCCTTCTTTATATATATAGATAGATTTACAGTATGGTGATTTGTGGCTATGGTCACGATTGCATTGTCATTCCATCTTACACAGAGAATATTGCCATCAGATCTGAAGTCGTAATAATCTCGCTCTTTTTTTGCATTTCTTTGGAGGATTGAAGGGGTAGTTTCGTGTTCTATTTTCTCTAATAGTGCCACATGCTCGAATATTTTTGGCTGCCAGCTGAGTAAGCAAATCATGATCTGTAAAAAAGTTGTCAAATAGTTGTGATTTGGGTCTTCATTTACTGAAAGCAATTTCGTAACAACTCGAAAACCAAGTGGCGAGGTTCTGTTGTTTTCAGATTTGCTGCAGTATATATCTATGTTGTATGGATAACCGTCTGAGCTACACAACATCCAAAACTTGAATCCAAACCTTATTGGTTTATTGAAAACTCCTCTACCGTAGACCAGAAGTCATTCTCCGATGGTAAGGAATGAAATCCACTTACCAGAAGAAGTCCTAAAAACTGCTTCATTTCTTGCATGTTTGTTGAAAACAAATGGTCATTTTTGTCTCTCCTGGCATAAAGTTCAGTTTGAGATATTATTTTTTCAATCATTTCATTCGTGAAAAACAAATGAAAAATGTCTATTTCTGAATGGCTTTTTCCCTCTAGGCATACCAACATTCCAGTTAGTGGAACAAAAAAATCATTGCTAATTCCTAGAAAAACTTATAAAGATTTTTTTTCCTGGAATCTGTCCCTCATTCTTACAGGTCTATTGTGCAGCGTCAGCCAAGTATTTTTTTAAAAAAATAAATATTTAAAGAAAAATAAATCTTTAAGTTTGGACTCCAAAAAATTTGAAAATTAGCAGATTTTAAAAATTTATTACTTTTTAAAATATTAATAAACTCTTACAAAAAAAATTTTATACGCACATAATTTATTACTTAACAAATATCATTTATAGCAATCGTGAAAAAATATTTACTTACTTAGAAAAAAATTATAAAGTATGTGGAACGTTGGCTATTAAAAGGTTAATGCCTGGTGACAAGCAGCTTCTTATAATAAATGATTAAGCTATGATATTAAAAGGATTTAACAACAAATTAAAAACACTCTTAAGTAGTTTTAATAGGCTGTTTATTCTAATAAACATATAGAATACAGCGAAAACAAATGAAATAATCGCTTTTAGTCTGTCTTTTAAGGTCTACCATTATGGTTACACTGAAAATAATTTAATCACACTTATCCTTCTTCTCCATGGGTGAGAAATTTTAAGTAAATCAATGTCGAGGTACCCGGGTACCCAAGTCCTTCATCACTGATTTACATGGTAATTATGAACATACATTATTTTTATAACTTATCTACATGTGTTGTTATTGATATCAATATGAAATCAATAGCAAAAATCATATTTTTTTTATTTTAATAAAAACTTTCAGTTTTATTTTTGTGTTAGTTTTATTTTCTGGTATTCACTGGACGCTTTCTATACTTGAACTTGCTAGTTTTATACTCGCACAAGACCAACATAAAAATGGCAAAACGCGATCAAGTATTTTCATTGGAAGAATTCAGTTGGTAAGATGATGCACTTACTAATATGCCTACACTTTTGAATTCAATGAGTTTTGACTAATATGCACTTACTGTAATGCCTAATTCATCTTGTGGTTAAATGAGTTTTGAGCAACAACAATCATATCTGGATAATTTCATTGATGATTCAGAAAGTGATAATTAGTTGTATTGCTCCAACATTCCTGATGATCTCAGCGTTCCACCAAAACACAATCAAGCTCTTCAAGATGAAGAATCTGATATAGAAGACGTCAATGCTAATCATAATGCCCAAATAGAAGTAGATGATTGTTCTGAAAGTTCCAGTGAAGTCGAGAATGAAGAAAGTGTTCCCGATCAGCAGATGCTGTACGGCAAAGATGGAACTGCATGGAATCTGACAAGTCCTGACAGTACTCAAACACCATAGCAAAACATTTTACGCCAAAAATCAGGACCTGTAAAAAAAACTGAATCCCTTTCAGTTCTTGAAACCTCCAAGTGCATTTTTGATAACATTATGTGCAATATCTTAATCAGGGAAACAAACAGGAAAGCCAAATCTGTATATTCTCAGTGGAATGCAGAAAATCCAAACAGCCCTCCCAAACTTTGGAAGGAGTTGAAAGACGAAGAATTTCGATAGTTATCTTGGGATTCTCATTACAGCAGGGGTTCACCATTCTTGCTCAGAAGACATCAGAGAACTGTTGAAGAGTGATGCTAATCCGTTATATCATGCATCTATGTCAGTGAATAGATTTTGGGAAATAACTAGGTTTCTTCGTTTTGATAATGTTACGACAAGGCAAGATAGGTTGAAAAATGACAAAGCAGCAGCAATTTCAGAGATATGGCTCTTGATGAATATGAATCTCAGAGCTCATTATGTGCCTTCCGAATGCCTTACTGTCGATGAACAGCTATTTCCATTTAGGGGTAGAACAAGATTTACCCAGTACATGGAGTCAAAACCGGCAAAATACGGTATCAAAATATGGTGGGTGTGTGATGCTGCAAATTCGTATCCACTCACTGGGCAAATATACACCGGGAAATCAGCTGAAGGTCGTGAAAAAAATCAGGGCGAAAGAGTAGTAAAAGACCTGTGCTGCCAATTCAAGAAAAGTGGTCGGAATGTTGTGATGGATAACTTTTTTACAACGCTTCCTCTTCCACGATTCCTACTTTCATGGGGTTTGTCAATGGTTGTGACATTGAAAAAAAATAAGCCTTACATACCACCACAAATGCTCGCCAACAAATCGATAGAACCACTGTCTTCTCTTTTTGGATTTAGCAATGACAAAGTTACAATGGTGTCGTATGTGCCAAAAGCTAACAAGTCAGTCATATTGTTGTCAACCATGCATTACACAAAAGATGTAAGTGGACCAAAGAAAAAGCCCGAAATTATTCTGTATTACAACCGGGGTGAAGGTGGTGTTGACAATATGGATAAAATGGTAATCGCACTACACTTCCAAGAGGAAGATTAGAAGGTGGCCTGTTGCAATATTTTACAATATGATTGATTTAGCTTGCCTAGCGGCTTATATCATTTACATGGAACACAATCCTTTAGAATCCAAGAAAAATAACAGCCGGCGTGCGTTTTTGAAAGATTTAGGTAAACAACTGGCAATGCCAGCGATTGAAACTCGGTCCAGAAACCCACGAGCATGTCAGCACTTCAACACGAAACCAGGAAAAGAATGCATGCTAGGAGGGCTTATTGCAAGTTGTATTTCTGCAGGTGATGAAGAACAACGCAGAAATTCCTCAGGTCGCCTTATAGTAACTGGAAGTTGTTAATATTATTATTATTATTATTATTATTATTATTATTATTATTAGGATTAAGCACTCGCAACGGAGTAATGGAAAAGGTAAAAAACCCTCCAAAAACAAAAAGAACCGCGGAGAAAGGATCAAAGGCTCGTAAAAGCCAAAACGTCAATAGAGACTAAAAGAGAACTAAAACAAGCTTAAAGTGGAAAGGAAAAGGGAACTATGACAGCATAAAAAAGCCGACCCTATAAATTTATATAGTACGACTTTAGACAGCGCTTAAAATGAATGCAACTCGTAGCACATTGGGGCAAGCTACACTGCAGGACAGTGTTACGGATATTGTAAGGCAGATCGTTCCAAATGGCAATATCACTATTAGGGAAACTTTTGGATTTGAACCCTGACATTTTAAAAGGAATCTCAAATAAGAACCTTCTTGTTTGACGGCCTCTGTTGCCTATCTTGAACCATTCTTTTACGAAGGCAGCAGGATGGTTTTCACCACGGATAGCGCTCGCTAACTCAGAAATCAGCGCAACCTTATAAATAACCATAAGAGTAGGTAGGATATGGCAAGAACACATATTAGTAACAGAGTCCAATCTACTCATTTTAAAAGCTGTCCGTATAATTCTGTTATAGGCAACAGTTAGTCTTTTGAGATTGGCTGTAGATGTTGAACACCAAAATAGGGCTTGCAAATCCACCAAAAAAAGTAGAATAACAAGAAGATCTTGTTCCAATTGTCATCGCCCAGTTTGTGATGAGCATACCAAAACAATCAGAAAATGTTATGCTTGTTCTGCAAATGTGTAAGCTTTTGAACTGATGTTTTTACTGATTGATATTGTAATTATCTTAGAATCGTTTTTGTAATTAAAATTCGTTTAAAGTGTGATTTATCATTTTATATCGTTTTTTATATCGTTTTCTTGAGTAATAGTTGTAGGGGTACCCGGGTGCCCTTATCATGGATGTAAAGTGTAAAAGACTTTCAAAATTTTTTTTTGAAATTACACAAACTTTTTTTAAAATTATTTTTTCATAAAACTGCATAGGATTACCAACTTAGAGATGTCAAAAAATACCACGGGAAAAATACGAATGTATGTTAGAGAATTTTTATGTTAAAAACGAAAATGGCACCCGGGTACCCCGTCATGGGGAAGAAGGTTATATTATCACCTCAACATTGTCCATATTAGAGTTGGGGAGAAGAGCAGTCAGCTGGGACCCCTCCCCTCATTTTCTATTGCCACTTATGCCGCCATTAAGTCTTTCCGAGTCCTTGGGGGTTCTGCCGGCATCGGATGGACCAAGTTTGGGACGGAATTCTTCATCTGTGGATGTAAAGTCATCTGCATGTCAACTATCGAAGATAAGGAGACCCACAATGCTTTTTCACAAGCCACAGCATGCCTCCTCTTAACCTTAAGTGCTTTCTTCATTGTTGTTGCTTTAATGATCTGGCTTTGTTTTTCCATTTGGCAATATCTTAAGGAAAGAATTAAATCGATACAATTGTAGTAACTTTCTCATGTAATATTTTATAGATCTTCAATAAGCAATAAACATCAGGAAATGCATATATTACCTGCCTATCTCGTAATGAGCTTCTTTTTCGATTGGAAGATAGTCCACCTTGTTTAATGGCTTTTCGAGACACATTTTGTCTAAATCTGCCAATCTTTTGCCACCTGAGTCTTTATATTCTATTTAAGTTATGAAACGCCCCATCATCGCTGCTGCTCAAGGGCTATAGTTCGTACATTTTCATTGGAGGTGATTGGAGAGTCTATGCTAGCTCTCGAGAAGATTCTAAATTCATTTGGGAAAGTTGAGTGACAGGTACTTTCACCGTTCGTGACGTTTTACTACCTGCACTACGAGGAGGTCTTGAGAATGCTGTTAAGCTTCTCCCCCTCGAAAGCATTGATGTGGTGTGTGTTGGAACGGGATTTGAATTGGTTTTTTTTTTATAGTTCTGCGCTGCTATTCCTCACTCTTGGGCAGCGGGAAACGATCGACTACTGGCCTCCACTGTCAAAGGAAGAGAACTGTATGACTGTATATCGTATGATGTCTTATAGAATTGGTCAAGACGGGATTGAATGAAGCCATCTACTGACAACCTCACTGTTCTTTATCTCGTCAGAGGCATCCCAGAGTGCCCAGCACCAGCATCCGGCCTGAAAGCGACCTCTGGTGGTGACCTGAGACATTCACCCTTGTCAGCTCTTGAAATTTCAACCCTCCCTGAATGCAAGTTGCTAGCGCTTCTACAGGAAATCGACAAACAATTACCTGAAAATATTGTGCTCATTGTTGCACCCTCTTGGAAAACCTTGTATAGTTTTTACAGATGGTCCTCCTCCATTGCTGTAGCAATGGTCGGAAAGCTCAGGCTGTTCATTGAAATTCCATTGGTTTTTTCTCAAGGATATTTCATTCTTTTTCAAATTTTGAGTGTGCCAGTAGAGATTCCGTCTTTGAAGTTATTTGGCTATTTGCCCTCATCATCTCTATACTTTGTGATCTCTCGTAACCGTCAGTCGTTCATTATGTTTAGCCAGGCCGACTGGGACTCCTGCATAATAGAATCTCCGCACCGTATTTGTTTGCCTCGATCCGCCATCTATACTGTACCCTTTCAAAATTGTGTATATTCTCTTTTTATGGGTGAAGAGAGGAGCGTGCATAATCTTTTCAAAAAATGGGTAGTAAAAAATCCAGCTCCCGTATTCTTTAGGAATGATAATTTAGGCCACGGATCTATAGTGTTCCACAACATACTAGTATCATAGTTAGATGTCATGCAAAGGTTAAGACAGATTCTGGACGTACAAGCATTATTAAACTTGAAGGTACTGGTGAATTCCAGCTGGAGCAATCTTGCGTCGGCATAGAAAAAGGTTTCTTTTTGTCCCCTTTATTTCGTGGATGAACAGAAGTTAGTCCAGCTTGTGTAGATTTGATGGTTGTTCCTGACATTTCCACTTTTGCTAATACTAGTGATATGAAAGTTCTTGCTAAAGATCAATCACTTCTATAATTACTTGAGAAAAATGACGACCAAAACTTGGAGGAGGCAGGAATGTCCCTCCAAAAGATAAAGCAAAGAGCACATGACTTGGAAGCTGTTATTGACACTGATATAAATCAAACCAGTCTAATGTTGTCTTGGAGCATAGCTGGGACAGTTGTCTCAATTATTATTTTTTTTATTGTCATTCTTGTTATAGGCCTTAGGTGTTGCAAAGTTAATCACTGTCCTGTAATAAGGTCTCGTTCATTCAGCAGAGGGAGTGTCATTCTTCCCGACCCCAGGGAAACTTGGAACTGGAATCACCCACTGGAGCTCATGTCACTTCGACCAGAGATAGTGATAGTCTGATGCTTGGACAAGCAAGAGTACTAAGTGGTCTTAGCGTAAATTAGATTTTTTTTTCTGGTCTTCTTTAAAAACCTATTAACTTTTAATGAAAATTCGCATGGTTACACAAAACATTTTTGCTTGACTCGAATTAGAATTCCTTTGCCACATAGTTGATTACAACACGTTTCATATGTAGTTTAGTTGATAGAGTAAAATTTATATCTAATACTGGTAGAATGCTTGGCCATATTTTGTAAAATTGATCACTCTCTTTGCAGCCTGTACAAAGCAGACGTTGGACTACCTATATCCAAATGCCTTCATGGTAAAGACGAATCTACCACAAGGACTGATACATCTCCAGGCCTCCAGGCGCCCTCAGCTGTTACAACCATTCTACGAAAGTTGCCACCAGACGAATTCCAAGTTGGTTCTGCTCCCAGCCAATTTTTTTGGTACTGGCTAGAGGAACTCATGAAAATGGAACTGATTTTTTCTTCTTCCTCCCGACTCCGTAAGAAGGTAATAGTGAATAGTTACAAGTAAACCAGGGAGAGTTCATAAATAGTGTGTGACAGTTAGGTGAACAATAAACTCATCAGACTGTTTGGTGTAAAATAGATGGACCTTATAGTAAACAGTGATGTAAAACTGTGACAAGTGCATTTAAAATTCTTGGTTACATTACTGCTTATTACTAAAATATTTCCAAAAATTTCTACTTAATTCCTAATGTAGGCAACAAAAGGTCAATGGGACTGGGCTTATATTTATTTTTTGTTGAACTTTTGCGGAAAGAACAAAGAACTGTGTGCGGTTAAATTACTTTGAACGACGGACTTAAGCCAAATCCAACTACTATAATATCCTGGACTTTGAATATTACCTTTATCATTAATACGTTATGATTACATGTGACACATGAAATTAATTTTTTCAATAATTGCTATTCTCTAATCCTACATGAAATATGTTAATAAGAAGTTTTATCTTATACTTTTGAAAATCTTATTCATTATTATTTTTTAACTGGAAATTTGTATTCTATCAAATATTTACTATATTCATTATGATTCTCCTCTTTTAGTCATGTTTATGTTATCCATAATTGTCATGAATATTCCTAAAATTTGATTATTTTTTAAAATCATTACATAGTCACTCTCATGTATTTTACATTACAAACTTATTTGCTATCGAATAACAACTATTTTAAAGATCACATATTAATTATTATATACAATAAGATGGTTATGTCATGGTCCAGAGGTGATGGTACGGCTCTTGCAACAATCACTCTAAAGCAGAAGCAAGCTGAAGACAAAAAGAAAGTAGGAAGAAATGGTTTCTGAGGAAATCCATTTCTTAGAGAAACGGATTATTGTGATGTTCCAGTTTATAATCATGCTTATTCAAATGAGAATAGAATTCTGAATATTAATTTATTCTTATTTCTGCTTATTACCACTATTGATTTGTTCATATGAACCTTATTGAACTAGAGACGAGTTACAGAGGAGAAGTTATCCCTCTTTTATTAAATTTCTAGAATAAATAATTTTGTTGGAAGTTTAGAAACTATTTTTTTTGTCTAAAGAAATGTCTCCCTCTCTTTTCAAGTTTGTTTATTGCCCGAGCTTGGAATGCTGTTACCATTCATCCCTTTTTTCGACATTGGATTAACACTTCTATATCAGGCAGCTTTTCTAAATTATGACTGTTGACAGGATAGCAGCTTGGAAAGGCAGCTTGGAAAGGAGAACGCATCGCGGGGCTGATATAAGAGACACCCATGGAGAAATGTTTACCCCTAACAACAATTAAGAACAGCAGAAGGCAGGCTAATGGCATCTGCCATACAACACACGCACATGTGAATCTTGCAGGTGGTTGCGAGACGAATTGGCACCTAATTCAAGAGTCCAGAAACAAGGTTCTAGCTTTATTTTTGACCTTTCCTCTGACTCCGGAATTCGTACCTTTGACGTCGTAACAAACACTGATTGGTCGTTTCCAAACCCCTTCTCGAATGAGAGAACTTGTAATTTTCGGAAATTCAGTGTTCTCTTAGACTCTGCACCATCAAGAGCACTAGCGGCTTTTCTCCAATTCTCGCCCTCTCATGTGCGGGCATACCAAAGCGTAAGTGATGGGGTGATCTTTGTAATCCGACTGGTAGTAACCTCTTTGCTCCCTGTGTCCAATTCACGGACGGCCGTTCTGAAGGGAACATCAAAATTTATTTAGTCCTAATTTTTACTTTTCTTTTATTCTATTTCATGGTGCAGAAGTTATAACTTTAAATTTGCTCAACAACCGAGGCTTTTTAATGAAAGATATCATATAGTTGCGACCCAATTTAAATAATGACAGTTATTCAGTAAAATTCAGTTAGTATTGTCCCAGAAATGACGCGATCACTTTCGAAGATTCCCAGTTGAGCCAAAAGCATTGCCAGAAGATCACCGAGCCCAAATCCCAAAGAAGCAAGACCATTTGATTTGTCACAAGAGCGTGTATGATCTATATTTTCCTTTTGGCCATGAAAAAAGCGTTTCCTTTTCATTAAATCTCATTAGTTACATTTTGTTAATTAAAGAATAAATAGGTCAGAGAAGATACGGTAGTAAGTGGTTTATTATGCCTTACACGTTTCGGCATTACACCATCATTGGAGGCTACTAGACTACAAAGCATCAAGCTGGCCAGGCCTGGTTTTTATACAGATTGTGCATATTATAATAGCTAATTAGATAGGTAAGTTCTAAGGTAATATCGCCAATGTTATAAGGACAAGCTGGAGAGGCGCGGACTGCGTGGGGAGCTCCATTGTCATTTCCTTTTCCTGTTCTTAGTTGCTTCTTCGATGTCGATGAGTATTTGTAGGGTTTCTTTTCGTTCGAAGGTTGTTTGGTTATTCAGTTCGGTTATGGGTGCAGTTTTCTTCTGTTTTGTGATTTCCATTTCTTCTCATAATATTATCTTGGCCTTGTCATTATTAGTCCATAGTACCTTCATGCATTGGTCGATGTCTAGCATCCTGTGTTTCATCCTGTATAGATGTACGGCATAAGCGGAATTCTTGTCCTTGTTGGTCCATGATTGTCTATGTTCTCTATGAATCTGATAATGAATGATCGGGCCAAGGATCTGATGTATCCTGCATCACTGTCAGGGGAGGACAACTGGTACACTCCTGCTTTTTTGAAGATGTTGCATCATTATTTGTTTTTCTTGGGTTAAGGGTACATTTAATGTGGCATTTGGTCCTGTATGAAACGCTGAGGCCTTTGTTTTGGAATGTCTTCGCAATTTTATATGAGTGAGTTTTCTAAATTGATTATTGGCGAGTACCCAGACTCTTTGTCTATCAGCTGGAATAATGCGTAATATTGCACGTTCTATGTCTAAGGCGAGGTCAGTTATATCTTCTAAGCAATATGTTCTGGTGTTATTGAACTACAAGCCTTTCTGGATTAGGTCTTCTTCGTTTTCATTAAAGGTGATACTAGTGAGGTTAATTACTTTGTTGTGGAATTCAAAACCTCTTACCTGGTTGGTGTTATCTTTGTTGGTCAGTCTGCCAATTTTGGCACACATCCTTTCATATTTCTCTGATTTTAGGTCATGGATTTTTAGTTGGATAGACTCTTTAACTTCTGAGCATAGTGTTATGGTGAGGTATTGCTTAGTATGTAGATGAATGATGATTTTGTTGAGCCGATTCTTCTGATGGTGGTGGGTTTGTATTTCTTCGGTGATTCTCCGTCGCTCAGCATAGGCTTATGTCCTTTTTGCGGTGGGTGAATGATCTTTAAATTTAATGATTGCGTACCTAGGTATGACTTTTAATAAGCACGTCCTGTTAAACTAAATGTTGAGGATGGTCATAGTCACCTTCACGGATTTGTAATAAAGGATTTGGATAAGGTCCATAGGTTGTTCTACTTCGAGTATCATATTATCTAAAGCAATAGATAGGTCAAAGAAGATTCAGTAGTAAGTGGTTTATTACGCATTATGCGTTTTGGCATTACGCCATCATCGGAGGCTACAAAGCATCAAGTTGGCCAGGCCTGGTTTTTATACAGATTGTGCGTATTATAATAGCCAATTAGATTGGTAAGCTCTGAGGTAATATCGTGATTGTTATAAGTGTGAGCTGGAGAGGTGCAGACCACGTGGGGAACACCATTGTCATTTCCCGTTCTGGTTGCTTCTTCGATGTCGATGACTATTTGTAGGATCTCTTTTTGTTTGAAGGTTGTTTGGTTATTAATACAAATTTTATAATAATAATTGAATATTTAATTTTTTTTAGTATATATGCAATTTACAAGCGCTATTTTTTGGTAAAAAATCCACATAAAATCACATTATTAAGAGCTCTCTGGTGGATAGAGGCAGGGCCTGGATTTTGATTGGTTGTAGTTAGATCTACGCGATTACGTCAACTAGCATTAAATTACATCATGGCACCAACTTCAAACCCCTGAAATCTCCACATAGTTATGAAAAAAAATTCATAACATTGATAATAAATAGAATTTCTTAATTATTTTTAAATTCTCATACAGACAATGAAATACTTCACATTTTCGGCCTAACTTACTAATTGGAAATAATTTTCGTTTTTTTTTCTAAAAATTCATTAAAACAAGATTAATTTTTTCTTACTCATATTTGTATTTTTCAGAGTTATTTTTAAAAATAAATATGAACATAATATAAAATATACTGTTTTATATAGTGGCCTAAACATCAATAAAAACTATGCAAAAAAAAAATTCGCCATAAATACATATATTTTGGCTAGAAAAAATTTTTGAATAAATTAGCGCAATTTTCCCGTTTTTGATCAAAATTTTCCCATCCTAAAAGGGTTAAACAATGTATACATCCACTCAGTAAATATAATGAAAACACGTCTGAATGATGTAATAATACTGTCTAGATTAACGTCGGAAAAATGTACCTTTAACACTCTCCCTCAATTTTACGACAGTTGAATTGAGTGACTGTAACATGTATTTGCAGAGCTTCAAAAGCTGGCGCAGTGGAAATAAATAGCCACGTGACAGTTAAAGGATATAATTGGATAAAAATGTTTATTGAGTAAATAAGAGTTAGAATAAATAAAATAATAAATGGCGATAATAAACGACCTTACACATTAGGACTCAATCCTTCCGGTTGAAATAAGCAATTAGTAAAACTTAATACCAATTAAAATAATAACTTCAAATTCAAAACACTAAATTAATAATTTCATTGGTCATATAACTAAGCACTTCAAATCAAAAAGGATATGCCAAATATTGTAGCTAACTTAACTAACCAGATAAATATTTATAACAAACATATTAGATAATGGTAAGCACTAACAGCTGAAGCGTGGCTGGCTTCCACAAATAAGCTATCTCGCTTAAAGCTAAATACAAAACCTTAACGCCAATTATTGAAAATTACAGAGGCTTACATTCTAAATAAATCACACACGAATTTTAATATAACACGTGCTAGTCCATAAACACTTTGCAGACACAAAATCGGGAACGAATAAATTGGCAGTTCTTAAATTGACATAATAGCAACATTACAAAATGTAAAGAGTCTCCACACTGTCCACGAAACTCTTATATTAGTGAGAACATAACTGAACACAAATCAGATGCGAGACACTAAACGTTTTCCCACATTCACTAAATAAGAAAATAGAACATCAAATAAGACTCCAATTAGCATGTAGTTAAATGAACCACCCATTTTTCAGCAAATGAGGATAAGGGAATTACGGGTATGCCAGGGTACCCGTGCTGTTGCACTGGACGAAAGAGAAGCCATAATTTTGCCGAAGATAAGCACTTAGGCCGCCGGGCCATTCACCTCTAACGACCATGCCGGCGTGCAGCTCTCGGTCGTAAAAGTCATTAAAAATTGCGCTTAGAATTCGGGCATTATGCCCTACAAACAAGGTGGTACTTACAAGGTCGGCTAGATATATGGTAAACGTCTATCGAACGAATAGCGAAGATTTTCCGACGCCTACACACGCACTCCTGACTGCGTCATTTACTCCGCCCGAGAAGCTCGCCTGCAAGGCTCTCCCGTCGGCGGTCGAATCGATGCATATCCCGGCGTCGTCCCTCCGCCTTCTCCGTAGCTAAAGCTTTCGAGCCTGTTTTTGCTTGATACGGCATAAAGCTCGTTCACCTTATCCAGCCTTGCGTCGTGCTTTCTCAGTCCATTCACTTCAAAGGCAAAGTCACCTTTTTCTCTCTCCTTTCTCTGACGAGGTTTCCAATTTTTCAACTTCTCTCCCGCTCCGCAATCAGGTCTCTCATTGGTGGTTGCGTCTTGATTGCGGTGACGACACTCATTGCGCTGTTCCGCCCCCGCCTTCGAGCGGTAGAATATGCGAGTGCGAAAATAAACACGAGTGTCGCCGGAAGACGAACCTAGATTTGATTTCCGTGACAGTGACTCCCAATCCCATTGTACATTGATTGTGATTTGGTCCACATAAAGGTTTCGTAAAGATATCTGCAATCATCATTTCCGTAGGTAAATACTCCAATTCAACAGGTTGGTTTTGCAATACTTCATGAGCAAAATGGTATCATACATCTATATGTTTGGACCTGGAATGATAAATAGGATTCCGTGCAAGTTTATGGGCTCCTTGATTATCGTTTTCAAACCCAATTCCTTAAGGAATTTAATTAAATAAACTGCTTCCTTAGCCGCTTTGGATATGCTCATGTATTCAGCTTCGGTAGAGGATAAAGCTATTGAGCATTGCTTCTGTGACGCCCACATAATAGCCGCGCCATTTAATATGATACAAAATCCTGTGAATGAATGTCTATATGCAATATTACCTCCCCAATCTGTGTCGACATATCCAGTCGCATCTCCTCCTTCATTGGTGAAAGCTAATCCGTAATCAATTGTAACTTTCAGGTAACAAAATATTCTTTTGGCTCCTGTCCAATGTTCATTTCCATACGAATTATTAAATTGGCTCAATAAACTAACTGTATGAGCAATGTATGGTCTGGTTCCAACCGCTATATACATAAGTACTCCGACGAGTGACTTGAAAAGAAAGGTTTTCGATATTTTTGTCAGTGGTTTCCTTATGTTCCAATTTTAAACCAGCTGCCATCGGAGTACGTGCAGTTCTACATTCCACCATACCATATTTTTCGAGTAGTTCACAAATATAACCTTCTTGTGTCAAGAATAGTCCATTTTCAATTTGTTGAATTTCAATTCCAAGAATCATATTTACCTCTGAAGTGTTCAGGTAGTCCTTTAATATTGAAATCTGCTCTCTCCTGATCTCTTGAGATTATGAGAATATCATCGACATAATCTATCATAAATAAGTCCAGATTGCTTTTGTTAGTATATATACAGGGATCTGACTGCATTGAATTCAATCCTAGTTCATTCAAAATTGTGTTCAGTTTTGAATTCCACATATGAACTGCCTGTCGTAATCCATATAAAGCCTTCACTTTACAGATTTTATGATCACCTTGTAAATTTTGCAGCATAACCCTTGCTTTATGTTTCAAATTAACATTCTTCTCTTGTTGAGTCATTCTTTGAAGCATTTTTGATAACAGATCTTGTTTCTGCATATATATTTCTGCATCAATGCCACCATTTAAATATGCTGTACAGACATCTAATTGATTAATCTTCATCCCTTTTTCCACAGATAAAGCTAATAATGTTCTAAGAGAACTCAATCTCGCTACGGGTGCGAACGTTTCTTGGAAATCTACACTGGGTCATTGAGAAAACCCCTTCGCAACAACTCTTCCCTTACATCGCTGTGGAGTGCCGTCGGAATTAAATTTGTTGCATAGAACTGTTCTACATCATATGATTTTAGCTTTTTCTGGTTCATCAACTATATCCCAAGTATCATTTTCAATAAGAGACTTCATTTCAGAGTAAATTGCTTCTTCCCATTCAGCCTTATTCGGCCCAGAAATGGCTTCTAAAAATGTGATTTCAGAAGAATACATCGTAGTTTTATCCTCATCAGATTCTTCTTTGCATTCACTCTGTCTGTCATCATCCATTAGATTAACATGTTGATCATTATCAGAGATTGCAGGCACAGGAACCGTATTATATTGCTTTTTAGGATGTCCACGTCTACCGGTTAAAACTTTGCATGGTCTCCTTGGACCTCTCTTTAATTGCGTCTCTTCGTCAACAATTGAACCTTCTTGATGAGTGCCTTGTGGAATTTGTTAAGCAGCAGGAGCAGTTCGATTTGGTCCGATGTCTGTTGTTTTAGATTGATTTGAAGCATTGTCATCATCCAATAAGCTAAACCGTCCGTTTTTTGTTTGGGGTGTAAGGATGTCCTTTTCATCATCATTACATTGGAATACGTTCAGGAATCTAATATCTCTTGTGATCCTTAACCTTTTCTCACTGGGAACCTATATTCTGTAAGCTTTCGATTCATTCAAATAGCCCACAAATATACCTTTGAGACCTCTGGGTTGGAATTTGTCTTTATTGGGCGACTTATCTAGAAAATAAACTTTGGATCCAAATGTTCTAAAATGTTTTACATCGGGCTTTTTTCCAGTCCATTTCTCATACGGTGTGCCTTGATCTAAACTCGTTGTAACACATCTGTTCCATATATAATTGGCTGTTAGAATGGCTTCAGCCCATAGAGAACGTGTAAGTTTGGACTGTTGGAGCATACAAAGTGTTGATTCAACTACTGTACGATTACGACGTTCAGCCACTCCATTCTGTTGTGGTGTGTATGTTGTAGTTAATTCCAGATTTCTTTAAAATTGCATCCATTTCTTGATTACAATATTCTCGACCATTGTCTGACTATAGAGCTTTAATTCTTCGACCTGTTTGTGTCTCAACAAGATTCTTATATTCAACAAATTTTGATGCCACTTCATTTTTATTTTTCAAAAAATAAACATGACAATAACGACTATGATCATCAGTCAATGTCATAAAATATTTAGCTCCACCTTGAGATTCTATACGCATTGGACAACAAAAATCTGAATGCACATTATCCAAACAATTTTGTGATATTTCAGTTCTCGTTGGGAACAATAAACATGTTAATTTGCTTGTTCAACAAGTTTCACATGGCTTTACATCTTTAACATTTTTTAAATGTAATTTGTTGACATCTTTGTTTTCTGACATTAGAATCAAGTCCTTGTAATTTAGATGACAAAAGCGCTCGTGCCATATTTTTGCATCAAGTTGCTGATTTTTTGAAGCAATGTATACTTGTTCATGTTTTTCTTCCAAGTAAAATAAATCTCCTTTACGATGAGCAACCAGTCTTACAAAGCCTTGAGAATCCTTTACTTCAGCACTGTTTTTCTTAAAATTAACTTCATGTCCTTTGTCCACGATTTTTGCAACCAATATGAGATTTACTCTAAGGACTGGAACATTTAAGGCATTTTTAACGTTAATAGTTTCCAGTTGTCTTCATTATCCGTATTTAAGGTTGTAATTTCAACGTCCCCTTTTGCTTTAACTTCAGTAGTTGCTTTATTAGCTAATTTAAGTTCACTGTCTATTTCAGTTGATTGGATAAATAATTTATCATTATTGCACATAAGTGAAGTACAACCACTGTCTAAGCACCAATTTCCAGGACTGTTTTGTTCATTCCAGATGCATAAAGCTTCATGCGAGTTATCTATGAAATTCGCTTTGGCATTAACTTTTGCTTTTGAAAAAAATTGGCTGCCTTGTGTCCCACTTTACCACAGTAGTTACATTTATATCTTATTTTTGGTATATTTGATCTTCTCCTACAGCTTGCCTTATTTTTGCTTGTATCATAGTTTGAAGAATTACGGTTTTTAGGATTAATTGGGAAATCTTTAACAATCAACGCATTAGACGAGCCTGCACTCGGTGCATCATATTCCTCAACTATTTTTATTCTTAGTGTGTATGCACTCGGTAATTCGTCACGGGATTCAATTGCACAACGAAAATTCTCATAGTTATTTGGTAGACTGTGCAATAACATAATGATCAACATGTCACCATCTTATTCAACGTTCATGTCACGAAGTTTTATCTACTGCATCAAAGAAAGTTGATAAAAGCTTTCGAACATCACCATTATTTTCTAATTTGCATTGTAAAAGCTTCTTTAATAAGTTAGATTTGCGGGCTGCCCCTTTGGATACAAATATTGATTTTCATTTTTCCCAAACTTCTTTAGAAGTATTGCAACCACGAATTTATTTTAATTCTGATGGACTAATGGATAAGATAATGTCAGACTTAGCTTTTTGATCTTCTTTTAACCATAGCAATTGTGCCTCTTGCGACGCCAGGAGATCCTGTCCTTCACTTTCAATTTTGGGTTTTGCTTTTTCTCCGCAAACATATTTCCAAGTGTCATTCTTCACAAATAATGCTTCGGCTTGAATGCACCATGTATCATAGTTATGGCGCGTCACCAGTTCCAGCCTCGTTGAATTCACGATGCTTGTCATATTGCTTCTTCAACAGCCGTTAAGTTATTTGATGTAAATGATTATCGTTCTTTATTTGATATCTCCGCAGTGGAATCCTGTGCTGGTCCCATAACCTGTTATAGGTAGCAGAGTGTGCTTTATATAGCAGACCAACAAAATTAGGCTTTTACATTGAGAAGATGCATTCGATTTTTATTTAAGTAATTAATTAATATGCACAACAGAGTTTGCATGCTTAAGGGTAACAATATATTAAAAAATATATACATCCACTCAGTAAATATCAGTAAATACTCTCAACAAAATCATTATTTAGGATTTCAAATAAATCTAAACAGCAAACAGAATTATCTTGGAGAAACTTGAAATAACTTTTTTCACAGTCAGGATAATTTCCGTCAATCATCGTGGCAGGAAGAGCTTCTGAAGGGTTGATGCGAGACTCATCGCTCACAACAGCGATTTGACTCTAGCTAACAATCGACTGAACAAAGTGGAACATGAGCAATCCAGAACGGTCGCAATAGACCTCCAACTATTTGGGTTGTAGCAGCGCATCTAAGATCTTGTCATGGCTTATTCTTCTAACGGGAGGACTCAAGTGAACTATCTGAAGTGATGGCTGGTTGCTGACCGACCTCAGACAGGTTTTTGTTTACCTCGTAAACGCATGCGCTAAAGAATAACCCGTGGAGCTATAACAAAAACCAAACACGGGAGAATGGATAGAACAAATACAAAAGTAATTTTTTTTAAATTGCCTAAGTTCAAAAGAAGTTAAAAAATATTTTCAACAAGTGATTGTTATTTCACATTAAATCTTGAAAAGTTAATTAAAAAGACATTGTTGTAACTAAGAGCTAAAAGAGAATTTTACTTAATAACTTCTTTCAACTTAAATACAATAAAATTGAAAAAATAAGTTATTTCGTTTCACAGTTAAATGTGCAGCATTGAAACAGAAACTCTAACTTCTAATTCCTCATTATTGATTGATTTATTAGAGAGACAACATAAGTTAGCCTTCGAACTTTTCGTTTTACTTTAGAGAAGAAAAAAATATCATTATCGGATTAAAACATTTACTAATCCTCTAGTTATGGCTTTTTTAAACCATCTCGTCTACCCTATTTCCTAATCGGATGGCCTTGCGAAAGTAATGCTTCAGATTCGTGGGGCAATTAATATTGCTTCCCTTTTATCATCCTTTTGTCGTAGGAATCTGCTCTTAAGCATACATTCCTAATTAATTGGTTGTCTGGCCAGACATAGTATTGTATAAGAAATTAATTTCCTAAAATGCATTTAGCAGTACCTACTATCAAAAACTAACGCTAAGAAAACATCATGTGATCCCTTTGATTTGTATTAAACAGGATGGGGCCACGGTAGCCTCCTAAAAGTAGTTAAAGCAAAACTAAACGCGATTCTTTATAATAAGACTCCTAAAGGGGGAAAAAGGAGTACACCACACAATAATTCATCAGGTTTAAAATATTAATGCTGCACAGGTCCAGAAGCTAGGAGAGTGACTAGGTGAAAAGTAGCTATTCAGAAAGTACATAGATAAGTGAGATAATTGATAGATCTTAAATCATTCTAATCAGAAAAATAATTAAAAGGTAAAAAAAATATACGTGAACTTAAGTAGCGTAAAAAGATCGATACAGTATGTATGTGTATATATAAGTGCATTTGTGTACATGTGTGTATATGAGTATGCTTGTAGGTGTATATATATTTTCGGTTATATTTTAATTTCATCTTAATTTTTTAACATTTGTTTCATCAGTTTATTTCCTAGCCACCCCTCCCGCCTTCCCTCATTGAATTTTCCCCCCTCTCCTCTTAGATATTTCTTATTACCATTTACTCTTTAGAGATTCCCCCTCCCTTATTTAGCTATTTAAATTTGTAGGCCTTTGTACATCATGGTTTGAATTATTTTTCTCGTTTTTAAATATTACAAGTCAAAAAAATTATAATGTTTTTTTATTCATTGTATAATATTTCATCATTTTCCCATTTTGTTTTTGTAACCCCATCCACGATATTGTAAAAGGTCTTATGGCCTTCACCCACTGGTCAATGCCCTGATTGGTGGGATTAGTCATCTTTGGTGTACTGACAATGCCCTTCATCCGACTCTTTCTATACCTTTGCTCATGAAGATGATGTAATATTGAAACGCGTCGGCGCTAATAAAATAGTATACCGTGTTGCTTTATTCAGTAATAAAACTTTTATTTAATTATACCTGCAACACTAGACCCACAATGGATTACGGAGTGAAATTATAACTCCAAATTGGTTAAATAATAACTCAATCAATACATTACAGAATGAAGGGATAACCCAGTCTAAGAAAAATCCGAAAACTAGGAATTCTAGGTGATATACTGGGACTTTATTTAACATGTTGTTGACTTGCCTCAGTTTAAAATAATATCCATCTTCACCGCGGAACAGCACTGGATACTTTAGACCCAAGTTTTTATTCCCTTCACGTCGAAGCTCTTATACCCTTTGCTCTATTCGGAACTCCCGTTGTTCAGATGTACAGCTTTTTCTGAATAGCTCCCCAATGCCCGTATAGTTTTTCCGTTTTAACTGCAGTGTATCTCTGAACAATACTCGTTCTTTCACTTTCCTTTCCATAAGTTTTTCCAGTCGTCTGGACGTCTGATTGAGAAATCAAGGGAGACACGTACTCCACATGGGAGAACTCTTCCTCCTCGATAGATGCTGCCTTATTAATGTCCTGTCACTGCATCATCATTTTATGCTCATTATTAATAATTCTTAAATACGAACATTTAATCATAGCATTTTCAGCATCACAGTTTTCCAAAAATTCACATTCACAGAGAATACAGTCAAAATATTCACATTCTTCTATTGACGTGCATACCATTTACTGATCATAGCACGGAATTAAAGAACTGCTTCATCTGCCGTGTTTCCAATCTTTCTCAATAGTCTGCTAACTCTCCATTATCTCTAGTTGCTGGTCATTTTTAAACATTTTCAAGAAACTGCTTATTACCAAGATGCTAAATTCTGATAAAAGCAAGAATTAATGGAATTTTGTGCATTGTTACAAATTGAAACTTATCTATATTGCACAAACTTTTCCTTGAATTTTTGGTCATGAGATATATATGGTTGGTCCGTGTAGAGTGTTTGTGAATTGATTGTTGCACAAAATTTGCCTTGCATTGTTGGTCATGAGATATTTCTCATTAATATGTCCTGCCATCATTATGAATATCGATTTATTAATGATAATTTTTATTTTCCAAATCTGAGGTAGACAGTGTCCTACCTCATGCTTTGTAGGTCAACAATAGAAAATTTCATCAAGATCGAAATAAAAGTCTAAATTTGTAAAAGAAACAAACCCAACTGCAAACCCACAAAGATTCTTCTTTATATACATACTCGCAGAGGACCCAGCATTGCCCGGGATAATTACACTTTTAGATAAACGTAATAAACTCAAAAATTTAAATTATGACTCTAAATTGGTTAAATAACAAATGAATTTAAAACAGTTCGAAGGGGCTATCCATTCTATGAAAAATCCGAAAAACAGGAATTCTAGGTGATATACAGGGAATTTATTAACTTCTTGTTGACTTGCCCTGGATTAAAATGATATCCATCCTAACCACTGGGGAACATCACTGGATACGGTGGACTCAAGTTTTTCTTACCCTTGACGTAGAAGCTCTTATGCCCATTAATCAGATGTTTCCAACGCCAATACAGATATTTCTGTTTAGGCTGCAGAGTTTCTCTGACCAATACTCGTTTTTTCTCTTTTTCTTTTCAAGGCACATAAATTTTTTCCAGTCGTCCGTCCATGCCTTATTCATGTCCTGCCACTCCATCATCATTTTATTAATAATTCTTGGAAACAAACGTTCAGTCATCACATTGTGATCATCTCATTTTCCAAAGTATTTACATTCACACAGAATATATTCCAAATGTATTTTTTTGAAATGTTTGGATCTGATGTATACCAAATAAGCTAGCTATTGTATAAATAATGACATGAAAACGCTCAGAATTAATACAGTAATATTTCTTAATGTAAAATTCTAAAGAAATTTTTTAAAGGCACACAATAGATAGACCTCTCCAAGTATGCCACTGCTAGTTAAAGTAATTTCTTAATCACGTAATCTTACTTTAGATGTATACCTGATGTTCTTGCAATACTCACTCTTGTCTCGATATCTTCAAGCTAAACTTGGCCATTCATCACTGTGTAGTCTAGCGGTCGCCGATTCTTCAATTTAATACTTACCATTTACTGAATGGGTACCGTTACTCAATACAGCACGGAGCAATAGGAGTGATTCCTTTGTCGTCTTTCCACTCTTTCTCAATAGTCTGCTAACTCTACATTAAATCCAGTTAAAGAAAGCTAAAGAATTCTTAAAGATTTCCAAGAAATTGTTGGGTACTAAGAAATCTCTTTTGAAAGAAAACCCTGAATGACAGGAATTCTATGCATTCATACAAATTGAAACTTATCTATTTTGAACAAACTTTGCCTTTCATTGTTGGTCATGAGATATATATTGTTGTTCCTTGAATAGTGTTGCATTGGTGTTGATACTATTGTTGATACCTACTGTTGCACAAACTTTGCCTTTCATTGTTTGTCATGCGATATTTTTCATTAACATGCCTAGCCATAACCATGAATATCGATTTTTTTTATCAATATTTATTAGTTTTTTGAATTCTGAGGTAGACAGTCACTTTCCTCATGGTATGAAGGACAAGTATGCAAAATTTCATCAAGATCGGAATAAAACTGTAGATTTGTAAAAGAATCAAATAAACCCACAAACAAACTCACGAACAAACATCTTTGTTTATATATACAGTACTTGCAAAGGTAACCGGCGGGATAATTACACTTGTAGGTAAACAGAACAGTCTCAAAAAATTAAAATAAATTTTGCAATATCTTTAAAATAAACTCATGAAAATACTTAGAAATAATACAGTATATTTTCTTAATTTAAATTGGGAAAAAAAATGTTAAAGGCTGGAACTCTCCAATAATTTCTTACTCACGTAATCTTACTTGAGATGTACACTTGATTTTGTTGCAATTTACACTCTTCTCAACATGTGTTGAAGCAAAACTTGGCCATTCATCACTTTGTGTAGTCTAGCGGTCGCCAATTCTTCTATTTACTTGCTTCCCATTTGCTTAATACAGCACACAGCTAAATGAGAACTTCCTCCATCGTCTTTTCACTCTTTCTCTGCTAACTCTTCACTAGAGACTTTTTGCAACCTCAAACGATATGCGAAATACGATATGCGAAATACGAAAGTGTGACATTTCGTCTTTCTCCTTTCGTATTTCGTTTTGAGAGTTTTTGCACCCGCGAAATAAGAAATGCGAAAAGAGAAAAGCGAAAAAGAGAAATTCCAGATTTTCGATACTGCCTACATCAGGTTTTTCTTCTACACTGCTCGCTCAGCTTACTCTGATACAGCTATCTGATTCTCAGCATCATGGCAGCAAGGAGAAGTAAGTACTATTAAAGTTTAAAGCTATTATAGTTTATAATACAGTATATCTAAATATAAGTATATTTTACCTATCATATGAGGGTAATCTAATAATGTATTTATTTATTTGTTTGTTCACTAGAGCACTATTTTGTGAACCTCTTTTTGGAAAATATTATCACGCTAGAAGATCTGCATTATTATTTGAACATAGGAAATGGAGAGAACAGGAGATATGAGAGTGTGAGGTTCAATTGGAGGAGCATCGATGAGTCAGACTGCATCGAATTCTGCAGATTCAGTAAGTCTGAAGTGGAGTTACTAGCACACTCTTTGCAGTTTCCCCCTTCAGTAACGCTGGCAAATAGAATTAGATTCACTTCCATTGAAGCAGTCGTGACGCTTCTGTCACGGCTTGCTACTCCAGGGAAGTTGAGGACATTAACGCAGCTTTTAGGTCGTGATGTCTCAGGCATAAGCCTAATTTTCAATTGGGCAGTAAATTTTGTCCACACCAAGTGGGGCCACTTGGTCCAACGAATAGATCCGCCCTGGCTTCCCATTGAAAAATTGGAATACTTCAGCAAGGTAACTACCGGGTGTTTCAAAAATGACCGGTATATTTGAAAAATCTAAACGGGCAGCGATAGAAATACACCGTGAACTAATTTCGAAAGTTTGTCTGCCTGAAAATTTACTGTTGTCCCAAGCATATTGCAACAAACTGTGTATTTCTATCGCTGCCCGTTTAGTTTTTATTGATTTTTCAAATATACCGGTCATTTTTGATACACCCGGTATCTATTCATTTATTTGCTTAACATGGTCATGTTTTTATTTATTTTTTTTCCATTTAAGGTAACTGCTGAAGCTGGCTCACCAGCCCCGAATATTGTTGGTTTCATTGATGGCACTGCCATATCCGTATGTCGGCCATCAAGAAACCAACAACCATACTACAGTGGCCACAAGCGGCACCATGTCCTCAAATTTCAAGCCGTCACTCTTCCAAATGGGATCATCCTGCATCTCAGCCATCCATTTAAAGGACGCGTACATGATTCAAAAATGCTGATTGCCAGCAAGCTGATCGCACAAATGAGAAGAAAGTGGCGGAAACCATGTGGCCGGCAGTATCGTCTCTATGCTGACAAGGGGTATCCCCACACCACTTTCACGTTTGCGCCATTCCGCGGAAGAGGGAACGAGGCACAAGAACGCTTCAACTACCGCATGTCAATGCATCGTATACATGCGGAGTATGGCTTCGGCCGCGTTCTAGCTTTGTTCCCCCACATTGATTATATTAAAAAGAAAAAAATTTTATTAGCAAATGTAGGGAAAACCTACACAGTTGCTGTCATTTTGGCAAACATTCATTCCTGTGTCACAGGAGGGAACCAGACCAGCGACATGTACAATTGTCCTCCTCCTGACTTGGCAAGCTACTTGCATTGAGTAGATTTTTAACACTCCATTGTTAATTTTTTTTGATGAAAAATAGGAAAGAAAATTCCGCAGCCTGGATTCGAACCAGGAACCTTTGGCTCGAATCCAGGCTGCGATTTTTTCTTTCCTATTTTTCATAATTAATTCGAACAGCTGAGGTAGGCGTACCATTAAAACCCTCACTGACCATCTAACGATTTAATTTTTTTATCTCTTATTTAGGGTTATTTTTTATCACACACTGTGTCTGAAATGTAGCAAGAATTCTTTTTGTTTCCATTTCTAAAATTTACCAAGCAAATTTTATGTTTCCATTTCTAAAATTTACCAAGCAAATTTTATGTTTTCATTTCTAAATGTAGTACGAAGCATCAAATCTGTAAGTTATCATGTGCATGGAGTGTTAAATAAATAAAACAGGTTTTACATGAACATGACTTTTTATTTCTTGGAGAGCGCTTCGGCTAAGGATAACAGGGCTTTGGTTAAGGTGTCATCTCTTTGTTGTCGAGCAAGATCCAGTTGGAATCTTTCCCTTTCTATTTGTAATTGTTCTCTTCTTTGCTCGAGTTCCATGTGTTGCCTCCTCTCTTCCATTTCGAGTTTTTTCAACTCCCGACGCTCCTGCATCTGGAGTTCCATCTTGCGGAGCTCAAAATCTCTTTCGACTTTTAATTCAATTGCTGCCGAGCAATCATCGTGTTTTCGCTTCCTCCGACGCTGACGCCCAGGATCATAATGCATATCATCATCCCCAGTGCTTGATGAGCGTGTTGATGACTCTGAATGTTCTTGATTCAGGAGATCATTTCGTTCCTTACAAATTAAAATAAATATATAAATATAAACATCGGGCCAATCTGTATTGTTAAATTTTATCTCTTCTTACCTCCACAGCTTCTTGCCGTTCCCTCTGTGTTACAGTGGAGATGCTAACTTCTGGGACAGTTTCTTGGATGGTCCTTTCTTGCTCTATTAGGCTACTGATTTCATTGAGAAGGGTGGCTCGTTCATCCCACTGCTCTTCCGTGCCAGTGCTATTTGGGTAGACAATTTGTGTAACCAGTAACATTATTTAATTATTACTTTGACTTTTTTTTATTTATGCGGTTCACTTACGTATTCATTGCGGCCCTTTCTTCGGAATGGAATTTTTGGAGCAATGTGGTGACCCTTGCCTTGACTTGCCGAACATTGCTGGAGAAATTAATAACAGCTAGTGCTTTCACCACTTCCTCCCATGCGGCAGAGTCTGAATACGGGTTAACAGCCACCACTGTTTTCAACATTTCAATGTCCGCGGCTATGTGGAAGTAATTGCAACGTCTGCGAACTTGTGGGGTTAGAACTCGAGATGGTCGCCGTGGTCCTTTTTTTTAGCCCTCCTGCTCCCATCCTTATAACAAAATCGGTTACTTAAAATTTTGTAAAAAATTTTGGATAATACACGAAAAGTTTGTTCTTACCCCAGTTTCTTCTTGTTCCGTTTGTGCTGTATCAGAACTCGTAGTGGGATATAACATTGCGTTAAACAACTGCGAAGCAGTTTCCTCATCAGACGACATGTTGGTTAACGCACGACCTACTGATACTAAAGAACTGTTCATTTAGCTGATTTCCATTGTTATTTCAGGCAGACAAAAATGATTGTTGATTTCCCGAGTACTATCACCCTCTATCGGTAGATTTTAAACATTTTTTCTACCTGAAACAACAATTCGGAATGCAAATATATAATTTGTATTCAAAGAAAAAAATTATGATCAAAAATATTATTTCTCAATATTTAGAAAACAATTCTGAATATTAATTCAATTAAAAGTTAAGAAAAAAAGTTGAAATCTCCCGATAGAGGGTGACAGTTCTTGGGAAATCAACAATGATTTTTGCCTGCCTGAAACAACAATGGAAATCTGCTAAATGAACAGGTCGTTAGTATCAACACCTCCTAGAAAGAAAGCCAAACAACTGAAACGTCATACATTGTTACATCATCATATTTCGACCATTGTTAACCGTATTTCTAACAATTACAAGCCGTAAATTTGGTCGACTCGAGGCCAACGAGAGACAGGCCAGGGCACTCAAAAGTCACATGATCATCGGGGTCCGGGCAACAATCCATCCTTCATTGTTTCCAACAAACGAAAAAATACTGATTGTTAAAATCCAAGATGTGACTTTTGAGTGCCCTGGCCTGTCTCTCGTTGGCTCGGGTCGACTTATGATGATGTAACAATGTATGACATTTCAGTTGGGCTTTCTTTCTAGGAGGTGTTGTTAGTATCCAGTAGGTCGTGGTTAACGCGAGGAACTTACTGTCATAGCGTGGAGGTTGCGCGCAGCACGCATGCGCGACGACAGATTTGGTTACCAAAGGCGGCAACGAAATTTTTTAGAATTTTCGTATTTCGTTCGACAAAACCTGGCATGACCAAACGGTACATGGCAGTCACATGACCAAAAAGTGAAGTCACATGACATGGCAGTCGTATTTCGCATATCGTTTGAGGTTGCAAAAAGTCTCTATTGTATTATAGACTATAATAGCTTTAAACATTAATAGTACTTACTTCTCCTTGCTGCCATGATGCTGAGAATCAGATATAAGAGTGAGCTGAGCAGTGTAGAAGTAAAATCTAATGTTGGCAGTATCGAAAATCTGTAATTTCTCTTTCTCGCATTTCTCTTTTCGCATTTCTTATTTCGCGGGTGCAAAAAATCTCAAAACGAAATACGAAAGGAGAAAGACGAAATGTCACCTTTCGCATTTCGCCTTTCGTATTTCACATATCGTTTGAGGTTGCAAAAAGTCTCTATTATCTCCAGTTACTGATCATTTTTAAAGATTTGCAAGAAATTGTTAAGTACTAAGAACTCTCTTTTCTAAGACAAAAGCTGAATAACTCGAATTCTATGTATTGTTACAAATTAAACTTATCCTTATTGCATCATCATTTTATGTTCATTGTTATTGGTGAATTGCGCGTTGATACCATTGTTGATGAGAACACGACGTGCCTATTGTTGCACAAATTTTTCCTTGCATTGTTGGTCATGAGATATCTGTTTCTGGTCCGGGCATAGTGTGAATTGCGTGTTGATACCATTGTTGATAAATATTGATTCACAAACTTTGCCTTGCATTGTTGATCATGATATATTTTTCATTAATATGCCTTGCTATAACCATGAATATCGACTTTTTATCAATATTAATTATTTTTATGAAATCTGAGGTAGACAGTGACCTTCCTCATGCTTTGAAGCTCAAGTATGCAAACTTTCATCAGGAAACGGAATAAAACTGTAGATTTGTATGAAAAACAAACAAAATCACAAACAAACAGACCCACAAACATCCTTCTTTATATATCCTTCTTTATATATGTCTTTCTATATATATAACTAGGATGTTTGTTTGTTTGTATGCGGGTTTGTTTGTTTGTTTCTTATAGAAATTACAGTTTTATTCCCATTTTGATGAAATTTTGCATACTTGACCTTTAAACCACGAGGAAGGTCACTGTCTACCTCAGATTTCTAAAAAGTAATAACTATTGATAAAAAATCGATATTCATGGTTATGGCAAGGCATATTAGTGAGATATATATCATGACCAACAATGCAAGGCTAAGTTTGTGCAGCAATAGGTATCAACAAAGGTGTCAACACGCAATTCACGAAAACTCTGTACGGAGCAAAAATACATATCTCATGGCCAACAATGCAAGTAAAAGTTTGTGCAACAATAAGTATCAACAACGGTATCTACACGCAATGCACCAACACCATGCAGGTATCATGAATGTATGTCTCATGACCAACAATGAAACGCAAAGTTTGTTCAATATAGATAAGGTTGAATTTGTAACTATGCATAGAATTCCTGTTATTCAAACTTTTCTTAGAAAAGAGAGTTCTTAGTACTTAACAATTTCTTGAAAATCTTTAAAAATGATCAGTAACTGGAGATAATGGAGAGTTAGCAGACCATTCAGAAAGAGAGTCAAGACAATAGAGGAAGCATTCCTTTAGCTCCGTGCTGTATTGAGCAAATGATAAGCAAGTAAATAGAAGAATTGGTGACTGCTAGACTACACGAAGTGATGAATGGCCAAGTTTTGCTTCAGAACATCGAGAGAAGAATGGTTTGGTTTGGTTTGTTTGTTATTAACGTCCTTTTCAACTACCATGGTCATTTTAGGACGGCGTTATAAGGGCCGCAAAATTTGCCTCGCATGGGTTCTTTAACGTGCAGCCGGCAAACGACTACATGAGATCAACAGCTTTACTTCCCTTCCGAAGGAAGTGCGTGATCTCAGGATTTTCCCTCTGAAAAAATCCTGGTCGTCCTCGGCTGGGGTCGAATCCGCGTTCTCGGGCATCAGAGTCGATCACGAAGGCCGACAGAGAAGAATGGGAATTGCAACACCATCAAGTACACATTTAAAGTAAGATTACCTGAGTAAAAAATTATTTAGACTAGCAGTGGCATCCTTGGAGAGGTCCATTCATTGTGAGCCTTTAAAAAATATTTTTTCGAATTTTCATTAAGAATATTTATTGTGTTAATTCTAAGTGTTTTCTAATATTTATTTTTAAGACACTACAAAATTTAATCCAAAAAAAGTCCGAGCCACGCATGGGTTATCACCTAGCTTATTCAGTAGCACATCAGATCCTAACATTTCCTAAAAATACATTTTGACTATATTCTGTTGGAATGTGTATATTTTGTGATACTGATTATGCGATGATTGAACGTTCGTTTCCAAGAATTATTAATAATGAGCATAAAATGATGATGCAGTGACAGAACATTAATAAGGCAGCGTCTACTGATAAGGCAAAGGAGTCACGCATGTCTCCCTTGAGCTCCCAATCAAACGTCCAGACGACTGGCAAAAATTTATGTGTCTGGAAAGGAAAGAGAAAGAAAAGTATTGGTTAGAGAAACTCTGCATCCAAAACAGAAAATGCTATACGGGTATTTTAAACATTTGAATAACGAAAGTTTCGAACAGAGCAAGAGCTTCTACGTCAAGGGCAAGAAAAACCTGACTCTAAATTATCTGGTGATGCTCCGCAGTGGTAAAGTAATTCAAGAAATGTTTAGATTTAGTCCCGGTATATCACCTAAAGTCTCGGTATATCACCTGGACTTCCTGCTTTTCACATTTTTTGTAGAATGGATAGTCCCTTTGCTCACTTACAAGTGTAATTATCCCGGGCAATGCCGGATACCTCTGCTAGTAAATATATAAAGACAAGCAGAGGACCCAGCGTTGCCCGGGATAATTACACACATAGGTAAAGAGAACAATCTCAAGATGTTAAATTATATCTAAATTGACTAAAAAATAAATCAATCAAAGCAAAACAGAGCGAGTGGACTATCTATTCTATGAAAAATCCGAAAAACAGGAATAAAAGCGACATACCCTTGTTAGTTACCCTTAATTTACCCCCATGACTTGCCTCAGATTAAAATTATATCTATCTTCACCACCAGGAAATATCACTGGATACTTTACACCCAAGTTTTTCTTAACCTTGACGTAAAATATTTCAGGTATACCCTCTTGCTTTATTCGAAACTCCCGTTTCCAATACCCTTATAGATTTTTCTGTTTTAGCTGCAGAGTATCTCTGACCAATACTCGTTCTTACTTTTTCTTTTTCGGACGTTTGATAAGCTACTCAAGTAGACACGTGTGACACCTTTGCCTTTTCAATAGATGCTGCCTTATTTATGCTTTCTCATCGTCATTTTATGGTCATTATTAATAATTCTGGGAAACAAAGGTTCAAATATCGCATTATTAGCATCTCAGCTTCACAATATACACATTCACACAGAATATAGTCAAAATGTGTTTTTATGAAGTGTTGGGTCTGCTGTGCTACCAAATAAGGCATGGCTCTCATTCTTTGTTTTTAGGTTTAAATTTTGAATTAAACAACACATGAAAACGCTTAAAATTTATATAGTTAAAATTGTTAATAAATATCGAAAAAGAATTTTTTAAAGGCTGACAATGGATATATGCCACTGCTAGCCTAAAATATTTCTTACTCACGGATTCTTACTTTATATGTATACTTGATGTTGTTGCAATTCCCACTCTGCTGTCTATTCATTACTTGGCTAGCAGGACTTGGCCATTCACTACTTTGTTTAGTCTAGTGGTCGCCGTTTCTTCTATTTACTTGTTTACCATTTGCTCAATACAGCACGGAGCTAAAGGACTGCTTCCTCCTTCGTCTTTCCACTCTTTCTCAATAGTCTGCTAACTCTCCATTATCTCCAGTTACTGATCATTTTTAAAGATTTTCTAGAAATTGTTAAGTACTAAGAACTCTCTTTTCTGCGAAAATTTTGAATAACAGGAATTCTATGCATTGTTATAAATTGAACCTTATCTATATTACACAAACTTTGCCTTGCATAATTGTTCATGAGATACTTCCCATTAATATGCCTTGTCATAACCATAAATATCTATTTTTTATCAATAATTATTACATTTTCGAAATCTGAGGTAGACAGTGACCTTCCTCATGCTTTGAAGGTCAATTATGAAAAATTTCATTAATATCAGGTTTGTATAAGAAAAAAACAAACAAACCCACAAACCCGCAAACATCTTACTTTATATATTTAGAGGTACCCGACGTTACTCGGGATAATTACACATGTTGGTAAAGAGAAGAATCTCAAAAAATTAATCTTTAACTCCCAATTGATTAAATAATAAATCAATCAATACGACAAAGAGCAAAGGGGTAATCCATTCTACGAAAAATACAAATAACAGGAAGTCTGGGTGATATACCAGGATATATATCATTCTACACTCTTCTTGACTTGCCTCACCACTGCGGAGCTTCACCGGATACTTTAGACCCAAGTTTTTCCTGCCCTTGACGTAGAAACTCTTATAACATCTTACTCTATTCGAAACTCTTGTTGTTCAGATGTTTCAAATGCCAGTATAGCTTATTCTGTTTTAGTTGCAGAGTTTCTCTGACCAATACTCGTTCTTTCTCCTTCCAGACACAAATTTTTGCAAGTCGTCTGGACGATATATAGGGGGCTCGCTGTGTGCTCCCTTTACCTCATCAATACACGCTCCCTTATTAATAAACTGTCACGGCATCATCACTTTATGCTCATTATCAATATTCACTTTGGACACGTATATATGGGCTGCACAGAGGACCCTCGTTGCAACAAATGCGCAGAGGACCACCAGTAATAAGACTGCCCTAATATTAAAAGACAAGTTGTATGTATAATCAAATTAGACCAACAAGGAAGACAGGAAAACACTGATCCACATAAGATGTTTATTCTTACGAATGCGCATTTCGGCAGCCACACTGCCTTCTTCAGTGTACACGTGTGCGCTGAAGAAGGCAGCGTGACTGCCGAAATGCGCATTCGTCAGAATAAACATCTTATGTGGATCAGCGGTGGTTTCCTGTCTTCCTTGTTAAATATTGCCCACAGTGTTTGGCTACAACTTCTCCTCGAAATTGGACCAATATTTCATTTCTTTAAAAATCTAGGCAAACGTTACCCACATTTTAGTGGGCTCTTTAGGACCAACTAATAAGATGTCATGATGAATATAATGTAAAATTAATAATAGTCCAAATTTGTTTCAAGGAACCCGGTTTAGTGGAACCATTCTGTTATAGTGGAACCATTATGGGTCATTAGAAATTTCATTGCCAAAATATGGCATGTAATATATCAAACGACTTGGAATGATGTGTCATGAATGAATATAACGTAAAATTAATGAGAGTCCAAATTGATTTCAAGGAACCTGGTTTAGTGGAACCATTATGGGTCACTGGAAATTTCATTGCCAAAATATGACATGTAATATATCAAACGACTTGAAATGTTGTGTTATTAATGAATATAACGTAAAATTAATGATAGTCCAAATTGGTTTCAAGGAACCTGGTTTAGTGGAACCATTATGGTATAGTGGAACAATAATGGGTCATTGTAAATTTCATTGCCAAAATATGGCACTTAATATATCAAACGACTTGGAATGATATGGCATGAATGAACATAACGTGAAATTATTGATAGTCCAAATTGGTTTCAAGGAACCTGGTTTAGTGGAACCATTATGGTATAGTGGCACCATTATGGGTCATTGGAAATTTCATTGCCAAAATATGGCAAGTAATATATCAAACGACTTGAA
>JAHWFO010111614.1:125030-147059 GCA_023313115.1 Rhysida immarginata | reverse complement strand
GCCAAACTTTCCAGGAAACCTTCCAAATGTGTGTATTTTCAATTTCATGAACACAGTTTCATGCCCATCTTTCTTCAAATGGGTGGATTTCCAGATTCATAAAATTGCGAAAATTTTCCTGTTTGGCCTAACTTTCCTTTTTTTTTTTTTTACAGGAAACCGCCCAAATGGGTGGATTTCCAATTTCGTGTGCACGTTATGCCAAATTTTCCTGTTTACCACTGAAAAACAGCTAAATGTGTGGATGTCTATTTTCGGGGAAACATTTGGCAAAATTTTCCTGTTTTCTGCTAAAAAAACATCTAAGCATGTGGATTTCCAGTTTCGTGCACACTTTTAGCCAAACTTTTCCAGTTTCTACCAAAAACCATAACAATGGATGGATTTCCAGTTTCTTTGCCTAGTTTGGCTAAGCTTTCCTATTTTTACAGGAAACCATCCAAATAGGTGTATTTCAAATTTCGTGCACACATTTCGCCGAATGTTCCTGTTTTTCCACCTAAAACCACCCAAATTGGGGGACTTCCAGATTCATGAACACGTTTTGCGAAATTTTCGTGTTTTACACAGAAAGGCATTCAAATTGACGTATTTCCTTTAGTGCACAGGTTTGGCGCAACCTTCTTTTTTTTTTTTTTACAGGAAAAGTGGGTAGATTTCCAATTTTGTGTACACGTTTTGCCAAATTTTTCTGGTGTCTAGCAAAAATCACCCAAATGAATGGAATTCTAGCTTCATTGTCATGTTTGGCCAAACTTTCCAGGAATGTGTGCATTTTCAATTTCGTGCATACGTATGGTGCAACTTTCATATTTTATAGGAAACTTTCAAAATGGGTGGATTTCCAGATTCATGAACACAGTTTTGACCAAATTTTCCTGTTTTCCAGAGAAAACCATGCAAGGTAGAGCCTTTCTTGTATCGCACACAGTTTTGGCCAAATTTTCTAGTTTTCCACCGAAAACTACCTGAACGTGTGGATTTCCGGTATCTTGCAAACCTTTGTTAAAATTTCCTGTTTTCCTCTGAAAACCAGCTAAATTTGTAGCTTTCCACTTTCGTGCAAGCACATGTCAAAATTTACCTGGTTTTCCACTGAAAACGACCCAATTTGGGGGATTTCCACATTCATTAACACGTTTTGCAAAATTTTCCTGTTTACCATAAAAAACGACCCTAGTTAGTGTATTTCCAGTTTTGAGCAAATTTTTGGCCAAATTTTCAAGTTTTCCATCAAAAACCATCAAGTTCTAAATGTGTGGATTTCCAGTTTTGTGCAAGCATTTAGTAAATTTTTCCTTTTTTTCACCTAATATGTGAATTTCCAGAATCATGAACATATTTTGCCAAACTTTCCTGTTTTCTACAGAAAACCAACGAGTCTTGTATATTTCCAGTTTCGTGCACACTCTTTGCCAAATTTTTCCTGTTTCTTCCGAAAACCACCAAAATCGGTGGGTTTCCAGTTTCGTGCACAGGTCTAGCCAAACTTTCCTTTTTTTACAGGAAACTACCCAATATGTGTATTTTCAATTTCATGGCCACGTTTTACCAAAATTTTCTGTTTTCCACCGAAAACACCTAATTTTGTGTATTCCCAGGTTCGTACACACATGTCGCCAAATATTCCTGTTTTCCACAGAAACCCATCCAAATCTGTGTACTTCCAAGTTCGAGTACACAGTTCTTACAAAATTTTCCACATACCCTCACCCAAATATATGGCTTTCAGGTTATGTGTACACAGTTTTGACAAAATTTTCCTTTTTTTCAAAGAAAAGCATCCAAATTGCCGGATTTCCAGTTTCGTGCACATGGTTGGCCATACTTCTCCTGTCTTCTGGTGGAAACCACTCAAATGTGTGAATTTCCATTTTCATGAACTTATGTGACCAAATTTTCCTGTTTTCCAGAGAAAACGACCCAAGTTAGTGTATTTCCAGTTTCGCACAAACTTTTGGCCAAAGTTTCTAGTTTTCCTCCAAAGATCATCCAAATGGGAGGATTTCCAAATTCGTATACATGTTTTGCCAAATTTTCCTGTTTTCTGCAGAAAACGACCCTAGTTAGTGTACTTCCAGTTTCGAGCCCACTTTTAGCCAAATTTTTCCGGTTTCTACCGGTGGATTTCCAGTTTCCTGCACAGGTTTGGCCAAACTTTCCTTTTTTTACAGGAATCCACCCAATTTGTGTATTTGTTTGGCCATACTTCTGCTGTTTACTAGTGGAAATCACCGAAATGCGTGGATTTTCATGTTCGTGAATTTGTGTGACCATATTTTCCTGTTTTCCACAGAAAACGACCCAAATTAGTGTATTTCCTTGGCGCAATCTTTTGGGCAAATTTTCTAGTTTTCCACGAAAAACCATCTTAATGGGTGGATTTCCAGATTCATGAACACGTTTTGCCAAATTTTCCTGTTTACCACAGAATACCACCCAAATATGTGGATTTCCAGTCTCGTGGAAAACTTTTTCAAAATTTTCCTGTTTGTGTGTATTTTCAATCTTCAATTTTCGTTTTTCAATTTTTCAAAAATTTCCTGTTTTCAAAAATGTGGGTATTTTCAATTTCGTTGATACGTTTGGCCCAATTTTCTTTTTTATAGGAAACCATCTAAATGTGTGGATTTCAAGTTTCGTGCAAACATTTGTCAAAATTATCCTGTTTTTTTACCGAAAACCACTCAAATTGGGGGATTTCCAGATTCAATAAATACGTCTTTCCAAATTTTTCTCTTTAGCACTGACCATCGCCTAGATGGATGGATTTCCCGTTATGTGTACATTTTTGGCCTAATTTTCCTCTTAGCCACAGAAAAACACCAGTGCGTGGGTTTCATATTTGTATGTACACAATTTTGACCAAATGTTCCTGTTTCGAACTGAAAACCATGAAAACAACCCAAATGGGAGGATCTCCAGTTTCATGCACACATTTGACCAAATGTTCCTGTTGCACACTGAAAACCATGAAAACAACCCATATGAGTGAATGTCCAGTTTCATGCACACATTTGAACAAAAATGTCTTTTTTTACAAAGAAAAGCATCCAAATTGACGTATTTCCAGTTTTGTGCATACGTTTGGCCAAATTTCCCTGTTTTACACCGAAAACCCCCAAATGTGTGGATTTCCAGTTTCTTGTACACTGTTTTGACCAGATTTTCCTTTTTAAGGAGAAAGTCATCGAAATAGATAGATTTCCAGTTTTGTGCACATGGTTGGCCATACTTTCCTGTTTTCTGCTGAATATCACACAAATGTATGGATTTCCAGTTTCGTGCAAATATTTGGCCAAATTCTCCTGTTTTCCACGGAAAACTACCAAAATGCATGAATTTCCAGTTTTGTGCACACTTTTGGCAAAAATTTCCTGCTTTTCCACCGAACATCATGCAAATGGTTCGATTTCTAGACTCATGAACACATTTTGCCAAATTTTACTCTTTTCAACCGAAAATTACTCAAATGTGTGGATTTCCAATTTAGTGTGCACATTTTGCCAAATGTTCGTGTTTTACAAAGAAACCCACCTAAATTTGTGTTTTTCCTGTTTGAAGCCCATTACCCCAATCACTCCTAATAATGTAGCTCTTACAATCAAATATTTACCTTCATTTACCTTATTTTCATTACCCTTTTACTCAAATCCACTAATATTTGCATCATAAGTGGCTACACGTGTACACTGTTTTTGAAAAATTTTCCTGTTTTCCACCAAAAAACACGCATAAGGATGAATTTCTAGATTCGTGCGCACATTTTCCGTTTTCCATATAACGCCACCCAAATGGATAGATTTCCACTTTCGTGACCATTTGGCCAAATTCTCCTGTTTTCCAAAGAAAACCAGGAAATTGTGTGGATTTCCAGTTTCGTGTAAACATTTGTGAAAATTTTCCTGTTTTTCAACCGAAAACCACTTAAATGTGTGCATCTCCAGTCTCGTGCAAATGTTTGGCCTAACTTTCCTTTTTTTACAGGAAACTACTCAAATGTGTGTAGTTTCAATTTCGTGTACATGTTTTGCCAGATTTTTCTGTTTCCCACCAAAAACACCTAAATTTGTGTATTTCCAGGTTCGTTCACACATTTCACTAAATATTCCTGTTTTCCACAGAAATGTGCACTCTTTTAGCCGAATTTTTCTGATGTCTACCAAAAATCATCCAAATGAATGGATTTCTAGCTTCATTGCCACATTTGGCCAAACTTTCCAGGAAAAAGTCCAAATGTGTGCATTTTCAATTTCGTGCATATGTATGGCCCAACTTTCATTTTTTATAGGAAACTGCCCATATGGATGGTTTTCCATATTCATGAACACAGTTATGAGCAAATTTTCCTGTTTTCCACAGGAAACGATGCAAGCATGTGGATTTCCAGTTTCGTGCAAACTTTTGGCCAAATTTTCCTGTTTACCAAAGAAAACCACCCAAAAATAGGGATTTCCAGTCTCGTGGAAACCTTTTTCAAAATATTCCTGTTTGTGTGGATTTTCAATTTTCAATTTTCTTCTTTTCAAAATTTACCTGTTTTCAAAATGTGCATATTTTCAATTTCGTTCATACGTTTGCCGAATTTTCTTTTTTTGTAGGAATGTGTGGATTTCCAGTCTCGTGCAATTATTTCGCCAAAATTTCTCGTGTATGTCCAGTTTCGTGATAAATTTCGCCAAATATTCCTGTTTTCCACAGAAACCCATCCAAATCTGTGTATTTCCAAGTTAGAGTACACAGTTTTGACAAAATTTTCCTTTTTAACAAAGAAAAGTATCCAAATTGACGGATTTCCAGGTTCGTGCACATGGTTGGCCATACTTCTCCTGTTTTCTGGTGAAAAATCACCCAAATATGTGGATTTCCAGTCTCGTGGAAACCTTTTTCAAAATTTTCCTGTTTTCTGCTAAAAAACTTCTAAATGTTTGGATTTCCAGATTCATGAATGCAAGTTTAATCAAATTTTCCTGTTTTCCACAGAAAACGATTCAAGTTAGTGTATTTCCAGTTTAGGGAAAACTTTTGGCCAAATTTTCTAGCTTTCCGTCAAAAGCCATCTAAATAAGGATTTCCAGATTCCTGAACATGTTTTGCCGAATTCTCCCGTTTTCCACCGAAAATCACCCAAATTTGTATATATCCAATATCAAGCACACTTTGAGCCAAATTTTTCGGGTTACTATCAAAAAACACCCAAATGTATGGATTTCCAGCTTCATTGCCACGTTTGCCCAAAATGTGTGTATTTTCCATTTCGTTCATACGTTTGGCTCAGTTTGTTTTTTTTATAGGAAACCAACACAATGTGTGGACTTCCAGTCTCGTGCAATCATTTGCCAAAATCTTCTAGTTTTCCACCAAAAACCATCTAAATGTGTGGATTTCAAGTTTCGTGCAAACATTAGTCAAAATTCTCCTGTTTTTCCAGGGAAACCACCCAAATTGGGGGATTTCCAGATTCATGAACACGTTTTGCCAAATTTACCTGTTTACCACAGAAAACCACCCAAATGTGTGGATATCTAGTTTTGCGCAAACATTTGGAAAAAATTTTCCTTTTTTTCCACCGAAAACCACTCAAATTGGAGGATTCCCAGATTCATGAATAACGTGTGGATTTCCAGTTTCTTGCAAACATGTGTCAAAATTTTTTGTTTTCCTCTGAAAACCAGCTAAATCTATGTTTTTCCAGTTTTCCGCAAACTTTTGGGCAAATTTTCTATTTTTCCACCAAAAACCATCTAAATGGGTGGATTTCCAATTTCGTATATATGTTTTGCCAAATTTTCCTGGAAATAAGTGGATTTCCAGTCTCGTGGAAAGCATTTTCAAAATTTTCCTGTTTTCAAAATGTGTGTATTTTCAATTTCTTCCTTACGTTTGGCCCAATTTTCTTTTTTTGTAGGAAACCAACCGAATGTGTGGATTTCCAGTCTCATGCAATCATTTGCCAAAATCTTCTAGTTTTTCCACGAAAACCACCCAAATTCGGGGATTTCCAGATTCCTGAACACGTTTTGCCAAATTTTCCTGTTTACCACAGAAAACCTCCCAAACATGCGGATTTCCTGTATCCTGCAAACATTTGTCAAAATTTATCTGATTTTCACTGACAACCAGCTAAATGTGTGGATTTCCAGTTTCGTGCAGACATTTGGCAAAATTTTCTAGTTCTCACCGAAAAACATGTTAAATGTGTGCATTTCCAGTTTCATGCAAACATTTGTCAAAATTTTCTGGTTTTCCACTGAAAACCATCTTAATGAGTGGATATCTATTTTCGTGCAAACTTTGGCAAAATTTTCCTCTTTTTCCACCGAAAACCACTCAAATTGGGGTATTTCCAGATTCATGAGTACGTTTACCAAATTTTCCTGTTTACCACAGACCATCGCCCAGATGGATGTATTTCCCGTTACATGTTCATTGTTGGCCTAAATTTCCTGTTTGCCACAGAAAACCACCCAAGTGCGTGGGTTTCCTGTTTCTATGTACACAATTTTGACCAAATGTCCCTGTGTAGGGTTCCTGGGGATAATATTCATAGAATTATGGCCGAGTAACTTATTATAATTATGTTAGGTAAAAGACTGTGCCAGTGAATTATACTATTCACAAAGTTTATGATAATTTAGGGTTTATCCCACTTACATAAAAGATACTTCTGCTTAAACTGGCCTGGCCTAGAGGAAAGAATAGGCACTTAGACTGACTTAACAATTTAAAATATAATGTTTATTCAATATTCAACATATGTATATGAAACAATATTGTATGGAAGGTAATGCAAATGATAATAATAATTTAAGATACGAATTTCCAATTAAGATTCAAATTAAATAATACAGTTTGTAATTAAGAAATGACTGGTGGCAATATGACTAATTATACGTTTCAATGAGTAATCGCAATTCCAGATAATAACTTAATAATTAAATTGTGTGACATACAACAGAATGATTATCAATTAAGGTTTCCTTTAGTCTAAACTTATAAGACAATGATCAAAAGTTCTGGGTATAACAATAATGATAAATTAGCAATAGTTATATGTAAATTAGGTATGTATGTAATTCTCAATTGTTCTATTATATTTCTATCTCTGTCTTTCCCACTGTTTGATAGAATAATCCGTTCCCAAATACAATAATAAGAAACAATATGTAAGAATGAAATTATGTGAGGAATTAAAGAATTGGCCATTGAGACATTAAATTGGAAATGGGCTATACCGTGTCTTTTCAATCTGTCCGCTCTTGGATCTCTCTCGTCCTCTCTGCTACCACAGCTTGGTGGGAGGGGGGTCGTCCTCTTCCAACGGAGTGGCTCACAGGAAGATCGTCTCTGGCTTCTTGTACTGGATCTGGGTACTCCACGGGGCTCGGTACACATTCTTGCAACATCCCTCGCAAACCATGAAGTTACTGTAATTGATGACGCTGGTTCTCAGCTCGATAGAATTTCCTCAAACCACCTCGATAACGCGAGCTAACGGAATTTCAACTTAACGGTTACATTTTCATAAAATACAACTCAACTGGATTAATACTACAATTTAAAACTTCCCATCTGGAATCCTAGGATTACCAGATGGAGGCCGAATCAGTATAAAAATTTATGAGTAGTTCGCCGCACACTCGGCTACGGGAATCGTTACATTGCTACTGACTAAAATCTTTTACTTAGCATAACTGACAAAACAATATAGATTTCGACAACCAATCAAACTTCGGCATCCACGTGATCATTCCCTGTCTCTTTTCTCTCTTCAAAATCCAAAGTTCAATCCTTATATTCATCTTTCTTGCTTTCCATCTGTTCATCCGGTTCTCCGACTTACTTGTCCTATACTGGCCATACAAGTTCCATCCTTAAATATGATTCTAACGATCAAAACAAAGCTGTGTAAACTGACTTACTTTTTCCTTCTGACAAACCTTAAAACTTGGCTCTCTATTAACAACTCCTAACACCCACGCATAAAAAATATTTAAAACAATTAATAACTTTATTTAATCTTTCTCTACATAAAACTCTTCTAAACTTTACATAAACTCTTAACTTCTGAATCTAAATAGACAATCCTGAACGCGAATAATAAAATAGCTCATTTGCATAAATAATCTGAATATTCAAATTCTAGCTAATTAATTCTCAAAACCTTACAAATACCTCCCCCTACAAGAAAAGCCTCACCCCCATGGCGGTACCTTTACCTGAAATCCTCTGGGCGGTCTTGCTTCTCCGCAGCATCTTCCATGATGAAGCGAGACAGATCGAGTCGACGCCGTCAAGCCTACATCTCAAATGGCAACTAGGGAACTTGAGAGAAATTCATTTAGTATAATGTAATATATACTTGTTACCCAATATCATCTTACGCAAAAGAAATGGTTTAGTTAATCAATTTGGTTAGTATGAGTTAATTTGTTAAGTACTAAATAACCAAAGCACAATAGCAAAAGATATACGCAAAGGGTACCAAAAATATTATAACTCAACTTTCTACCTAGGATTACTTAAAAGATATAATCATGGTCTGATAGGCTTTTTTAAAGGTTTGTACACAACACTGAAAGTCTCTTATCACACAGTTCAAAAGTTCTTAATACTCTATATAGTTCTTTTTCAATACACAGTTCACTAAAGTTCAAACACAACATAAAGTTCACTGGAATTCACTGAATACTATGTTAGAAAACACAAAGCAACATATCACTTAAGGAATACTTCAAAGTACTTGATAATTTGTGGCACAAACTTGCTTCCTGAACAGGGAAAGTCATAAAGTTCAAGTTTCTTCTCTTCTGCGTTGGATCTCCGGTTTCTGGATCAGGGACAATCTCAGGCGTCCTTCACTGGCATCGTCTACCTTGAGGGTGTGGTCCTCAAGCGTCAGTTGATGTGCGGTGTCGGTAGACTCGGGAGATTCGTCAGGTTTTCGCTAAAAGCCAACTCATTCCAATTGTCTCGGCCAATTTAAAAATTTTTATTAAAGAATAGAAAAAGAATAGAGAATAAATGGAGTAAATGTTGTATTCCCATATATACTTTTGTTCAATGTTTAAATGTGTTCGATACTAAATTTCTATTCAAAGCAATGAATAAATAGATTAATAGGTGCATGTAATCTTTTACTAATTCTAATTTTCATATAAATGTGTTCGCGTGCAAAATCGGTATTGTGTCGAGGAAGGGGGGTTCGGAGCTCTTAAACAACTCTTGGACAATAGCTCAAGTACAACAATAACACATTAATAGCTAAGCACCCACCATCCCGTCTTGTCATCTGTAGTGAGCAAGGGGGAGACGTTTACTTATTATTAAGCTAGAGAATAGATAGGCTAACCCATAGTTTAACAAAAGAATCAGCTCTAAAATCAAAATATCAACTTAAAAAGATATATCATATATCTTAAGTGTGCATCGATTGCTCATATATTGTCTGGGATAAAATGTAAACATCGTATAATCTTGTTCAATATATCATTTGTGTAAAATTTCTATTTCTGATAAAATTTCTCTTCATTTATTTTTTTATTCGAGGAAGTTAGTTTCTCTCTTCAACGCTAATCTGGGAACAATAGTTAAGACAGGTTCCATTCACAAGGAAAAAGGGTCGACTGGGTTTGTTTAGCTTTTTCTGATTATCTAGGTCACCAACTGGTCAAGCTTATTAAATGGAATGTCGGGTATAATCTTGAAAAAAATGAGATTTTTCAAAACTGTTTCTTAAATAATAATAATCAATTGACCCTAGAGGAGTGAGGATTTCTCCATTAAATTCCTATTTGGAACATGAATTATTAGTCATGAAATAATAACTAATATTATTATTGGAGTGAGTTATGAAATTTCTTAGTCTCATTATCGGAAATTTCTCTTAAAACTGAAAGATAATTTAAGCTTGAGTTGTATATGGTCTCAATGGATGGCGTTACTTCCTGAGGCTCTTCTTGTTCGGACCTTCCATTAAGTTCTCCTGCTCGGACCAGCCGAAAACAAAACAACGTGTTATTCAAACACTGCCACAAGAAATATTACCATCACTAATAAACGTTTCTATTAGGAATGAAGTGTTGGTTTCATGTAAATACTTTTTAATAATGAGAAATACATGCTTGTATAACTATAAGATCGATCTCGCGCCATGAGGCGAGTGGAGAACAAATGAATACATCAGCGATGTGTGCTTTGACCTACGCTATTATGACAATAGCTGAACTAATTTGTACTGGTTGTTCTAAAATCGAATCTTCTTATTCTTCTTGGCTACTTCTGAATGGATAATATTTCGATCGTGCTAATTAGTCGCCGGAGCACTACGAAATCCTGCAACGGGGTGCGGCCTCCACCACATTTCACCGGGGTTTTTATCAACCTCGGGTAGCAGTAACGATGGAATGCGTCCCCTTGGATCGTTTCTTCCACTCACGATATCAGCACATTCTGATGTCCAGGCATCCAGGTAGGCCAAATATTTATTTACCACGATTTAATTTCTGCTTAACTACTCTGAAAGATATTACTGTTCCAATGCTAAAACGGTCTCTTTGATCTTTCCTTAGGAATGAAGATCGGAGTGGCTCAGATCTAAACGAAAAATACAACTCTGTTTCAAATACAGCTGTACATGTTGGGAACTAACAATAAAGTGTATAACTTAACATGAAAATGGGCTAAAACTCCTCAATTTGTCTTGCAAAAAAATTTCAAACTTCTTAAATATGATGCAGGGATCTTTAGCTCCTTTAAGTGTGACCTCTACAATCTATCCATGTGTCTACAAAGTAATAAGGTTCATTAAAGATACAAAATACTATCGCACAATTAATAATCTATACCCTTATTAAGTAGGTGACTTTGCTGATAAATGAAGTGTTGATGAGGATATGTCTGCTAAAATACTTCAAAAATGTTATAGCAATTGGTTCTTCTGATTGTTCTCATGATGTCGATGCATAAATTTACATGTAAGCATTAGAGTAATTATAAATATCAATGGACAATAGAATTCAAGAACTGGGGTAGGGTAGCTAAGCCTACCTCCGAACTATGGAATTCAATGTCATAAAATCCACTCACTGATTCTGGGTTAGCTTTCTCTTGCTCTCCGTTACTCTAAAGAGGGTTGAAGAGGAGGGGCGACGTCTCGCAACCTCTCTACAACGTATCGGGTCCGCTCCATAGCTGCAGTCTATGAGAAACTATTAAACATTCAACACTTCTCAGGGCCTTCAGATTTGCTTAGTCCTAACTTCACTATATCAATTGCATACCCAGGCATTAAAATTATATTTCCAGGTGTATGAATCACATTTCTTCACTCGGGAAAGCAATCTGTCTTGTTTGACCACTTCTGGGTGATTGCTCGATTCTGTAATTCTTAATTTCGCTCCAACCATAATTCAAAATTTCTCGGGAGCTACCCCTTCGACACGATACTGTAACTTAATTCTAAATTGTTTGTTAAGCTGTAACGACGCGCACACGTTCGCATGAGCAACATTATTAAATGCCAAATCTAGTCTGAAAGAACATTAATCAACAGCTTCTTCGGGGTGACCATGAAAAGGGCATCGAATGTAATTCAACTCCTCAAAAAAAAATTTTATATATATAATACCATGTCCAGGTCGCTACCTCCCAAAAGTTTGCACCTGTATCCCACTAACCTTAGTAGTAGGTAACGGCTTAACGTTTAACTAAACAGTTTAATTTTCTAATGATTAATGTCACAGAATGTTGCTATTACTTCTGTACTACAATATCTGTATCACTAAATATTCCATGGTCATAAACTTCAACTCTCGGGAATCAATACCATTCAAAGTCAATCCAAGGGCCATAATAATGCTAATCATAAGATAAGTTTCTCACAATGTAAATTTCAAAAAAAACCACAACGCAACTACTGTTCTGACGCACTACTGCTCCACTCATTAATTCTGCCCATTATCCTTGGGTAAAACCTGAATGCTCGCAGACTATGGCTCTAATTATTCTACAGATAAGTTCTGAGAGGGGAGGGGTACCAACAGTCTCCGTAGAGGCTGGGGTGGAAAAGGTTTCTATCAGGGCGGCGACTTCATGGCGTTCGCCGGAGCTCAGTACGCGGTTGTCTTCATTCAGACGAACTTCTTCCTTTCCACGGGTGCTGGTTGTCTCAATAACTCGTCAATAACGTTAGTGTCATCTCCGGGTGGGTTTCTTTCTAACATTTCAGTGGTTCGTCTATCTTGAACGGACGGCAAAACCCAAGGCACTTCGGGAACGCTTCCTCTCGAACGCAACATATACGGATGGGAGGGGGGTGCATTTACTGCTCTCCCGGCTTCATTGCTTCCTCCTGGGATGGGTGGTGGCCTCGCGGGCTCCACGTTCGGCTCAGCTTCTGGCATCGCATGGGGTGGTAGGAACGAATCCTCTTCGGGACAAGTCGACGGCGTCTGGGGCTCGGGTGGCGTGGCTACTGGAGCTCGGACTCGTCTTTCCCTGCGACGTGGCTCTTGGGGCAGGTCTCCTATCTTCGGCTTTATTCGGTTTGCATGGACGACATTAGTTTTTCCCATTTTCACATGTTTGATCAAAAAATTAACTGGAGAGTACTGGTCAATGATCTGGTATGGTCCCTCATAAGTAGGGTGTAACTTCTTCACCAATCCTGGTTTAATTTGTGGGACTGCTAAATATACGAGGTCGTCAACTTTAAATGAATAAGGCTTGTGACGCTTATCGTGATATTCTTTTTTTTTCTTGTCCTGTTCTTCTCGAATTTTGTCCACAAGATCGAGCGCATTTTTGATGCGAGCTTCAATTTCGCATCCGTAATTTTTGTCAAGGCCATAATACGGTCTTCTCGGTGCAGTGATGATGTCACCAGGAAGGAGGGGATCTCTCCCGTAAAATAACAGAAAAGGGCTTTCGCCTAAAGAAGAATGTGGACTCGTGTTATACGCAAACATACAAAACGATAGCCATGTCGGCCAGTCTCTTTGACTTTTTTCTACGTAGTGACGTATCATCTGTATTAAGACTTTGTTTAGTCTTTCGACAATTCCGTTTCCGGCGGGATGATATGCAGTGGTGAACAGTTTCTTAATACCCAAAATCTTACAAACTTCTCGTAAAAGTTCAGAAGTAAAGTTGGACCCTCGGTCGGTCAACAATTGGATTGGAATAGAATGACGATTAAAAACACTGGTGACTAATGCCTTAGCTACTGTTTTCGCAGTTTGATCCATCAACGGAACAGATTCCGAATATCTCGAATAATGGTCTGTGACTTCTAAAATATACTTATAACCTTCATAAGAGGTTGTAATTGGCCCCAAAATGTCGGCGGCATTACGGTAGAATGGATGTTTCACTGGTGGAAAGCTTTGTAACTGCTGTTCTTTACATTTAGGTCGAGCTGCATGAAGCTGACAACTTTCACATTCAGCACAATATTTCTGAATATCTGTTCGCATAGTTGGCCAATAATATTGTTTGTTAAATTTGACTCGCATTTTCTTTGATCTGATGTGTCCACTGGATGGAATATCATGAAAAAGATACAAAACGTGGTTTCTTAAACTATTCGGAATGACAACTTGTTCCCAAATCTCCTTTCCATCTTGTGATCTTTTGATGTGATACAATACGTCTTCATCATCCATGAAAAAGTTTTCTTCCTTGTCTGGCCAATGGGGAGGGGATGGTTTCACGCCAATGCCCTTGAAATAGTCTCGAATCCCTCTCCACTCCTTCTCTAACTGCTGTTCCCTGGCTATTTCCTGCTTACATATCAGCAGCTCGTATTCTGCCACTGCTGAGATAGGAACTCGTGAGAGGCCATCGGCATTTGTGTTTTTAATGCCGGGTTTATGTACAATGTCAAAATTAAATTCGGATAACGACAACGTCCAGCGGGCAAGTTTCGAAGTCGGGTCTCCGAGATTGAATAGCCACGAAAGAGGACGATGATCGGTTTGTAATGTGAATCTGAAATCGTAAAAGTACACTCTAAATTGCTTAACGGCATACACTACTCCCAAACATTCTTTTTCAATCACCGAGTAATTCAGTTCACTCCTTTTTAAAAAACGACTGCAATATGCAATAGGGTGTTCCTTTCCATCGAAACGCTGGGATAATACTGCACCTAACGCATACGAGCTAGCATCTGTTGCGACTATAAATGGTTTAGAAAAATCCGGACTTTTTAATATGGGTGCTGAAACTAAGAGTTGCTTAAGGTTTAAGAATGCTTTCTCTACTTCATCGGACCAAATAAAAGGTGTGTCTAATTTAGTTAATTCAGTTAATGGCTTTGCAATGGCGCTGAAGGATTTCACATGCCTCCTGTAATAATTTGGCAATCCCAAGAAAGATTGAATTTCTTTAACATTCTTTGGCCTAGGGAAGTTTTTTACAGCTGTTATTTTTTCTGGATCAGGAACAATACCATGCTCCGAGACAACATGACCTAAGAATTTAACTTCGTCATTGAGAAATTGATACTTACGAGGTTTGAGTTTGAGATTCGCTTCCTGTAACCTTATAAACAGCATCTTTAAACTGTCTAAATGTTCAGCGAATGTCTCATTAAATGTAATGAAGTCATCTAAGTAACAGAATACGGTCCTGTAGACCTATGACTATGAAATTGGCGGCTCTTTGCCATAGCCATGGTGAATTGTTTAAACCCATAGGCAATTGCTTAAACTGAAATTTGGCGTCTGGGGTACTGAACGATGTTTTGGCAGAATCGCTAATTTCAAGTTGAAAATAGCCTTGATTCGCATCTAATACACTGAAATATTTTGCCTTTCCTAGCTAACTCAAAGTTTCATTCACGTTGGGTAAAGGGAACGAGTCAACAGTTGTAACTTTGTTCAATCTACGATAGTCTACAACGAATCGATAAGACATATCTTTTTTCTTTACTAATAAAGCTGGTGCATTCCAGGGGCTAGAGCTGGGTTCAATGACCTGATGTTTTAACAAGTTATCTATCATTTCCTTCATGAAACCTCTCTGTGAATAAGGAATTCTGTATGGGGGCTGAGCTACAGGGGGGGATGACCCAGTATCAATCTTGTGGTGTTCGATCTTACAGCATCCCAGGTCCCACTCATGATGCGAGAATGCGCCCTTAAATTCATACAACAGGTTTTCCAATGGTATCCTTTTGTCAGGTGTCAAATGATCTAAATGAAATAATTTCAAAAATGCTTCTTTTGTTAATTTGGGTTCCCTTCCTTCTTCTATGGAGGAACTTAGTTCCACCTTCTCCTCCTCTGCCTCGCTCAGATGCCCAATGGTTTTATTTGCCGGTATTGTAATGGTCTCTCCTGAATAATTTAATATTCGAATTGGGATCGTATCCCTTTGCGATACTTTGACTAGTACTTTTGCTGCTAACAACTCTGACTCTGAAAGATCCTCTGGCTCCAACACTCCTAGGCGCTCTTTATACTCCTGACTCGCCAACCTGCCTTCACAGACAGATTCTGAATAAGGGGGAATGGAAATTTTGCTTTTACTACGAACAGGAACAGTATCCATGAATGCTCTGATATTTGTAATCTCCGAGGTGCCAGCCCTACAATCTATTCTCGATTGGATACCCACGAATGGGATGTCCGTATCTCTCGCCTGTAACAATCTATCGTGAAAATTGATGACAATTCCATACTTGGAGAGTGCATCTCTGACTAATATAGCTTGATACGGTATTTCTTCTCTTCTCTGCCAAATATAACACTTTAACACATACTTTTTGTTACCAAATCTGAATTTAATGAAATAAATACCTTGGGTAGGGAAATTATGTCCCGTGACTCCGACCAATTTTATAGCGGGTTTTTTAACCTCGGTAACTTTATACCCCAATTCAACAATTTTCTGTAACATGTCTTCGCCTAATAGCGTTACTTTGGCCCCGCTATCCACTAAAAATTTAACATTAATTTCCCCCAATTTGCCTTCAATCATTAATTCTCCGGGATCCTCCCAAATATGTGCAATCTATAACGTTTCTCCTACCTCTGTTTCTTTCTCTTCCTTTCCTTGGGGAGGAGGGCTGATCGCACGCTCGTGTGTCTGAGTTGCCTGTTCTTTTACTAACAGAATGTTCTTCTTTGGTAATTTGTTTCCCCCTTTTTGCTCTTTTTGTAACCTTTCCTTGCAATAACGGATCGCATGCCCTTCCTTTTATGCCCCTGTAAATGGCAATTATAGCAGATGATCTCTACACACTTTCTTCGCAGGCCTCGCCCTCGCTCTGCGGATGTCTCCGTGTACACGTTTTGCTAGAATTTTCAGTTTTCCACTGAAAACACCTAAATTTGTGTATTTCCAGTTTCGTGCACACATTTCGCCAAAGATTCCTCTTTTCCACAGAAAATGTGTGGACTTCTAGTCTTGTGCAAACATTTCTCAAAATTTTTCTGTTTTCAGCTAAAAAAACATCCAAATATGTGGATTTCCAGTTTTGTGTAAACATTTTGCCAAATTTTACTGTTTTTCCACCTAAAATCACACAAATTGAGAGATTTCCAGATTCATGAACACTTTTTGCGAAATTTTCGTGTTTTACACAGAAAGGCATTCAAATTGACGGAACTCCTGTTTCGTGCACAGGTTTGGCCCAACTTTCTTTTTTTTTTTACAGGAAACAACCCAAATGGGTAGATTTCCAATTTCGTGTACAGGTTTTGCCAAATTTTCTAGTTTTCCACTGAAAACAAGCCAAGTGTGTGGATTTCCAGTTTCGTGCAAACATTTGTCAAACTTTTCCTGTTTTACAATGAAAACCATCTAAATGTGTGCATTTTCAGTCTCGTGCAAACATTTGTCAAAATTATCCTGCTTTTCCACCGAAGATCAATCAAAAGTGTGGATTTGCCTAACTTTCCTTTTTTTACAGGAAACCACCCACGTGTGTGTAGTTTCAATTTCGTGTACATGTTTTGCCAGATTTTTCTGTTTTCCACCAAAAACACCTAAATTTGTGTATTTCCAGTTTCGTTCACACATTTCACTAAATATTCCTGTTTTTCACGAAACCAGGAATATGATCAAAACGAAATTAAAGAAAACAAAGTGCTTTACATTCGTTTAGGTACCTCGGTTGAGGTACTATCACTGAGTATTGGTAAAATGTGTGAACCAAACTGGAAATCCATTCATTTGGCAGATTTTCGGTGAAAAACATGAATATTTTTCCAAACGTCTGCACAAAACTGGAAATACGTGTACACGAAATTGGAAATTCACCCATTTGCGTGGTTTCATGGTGGAAAACCGGAATGTTAGGTCAAAACTAGGTATACAAAACTGGAAATCCATAGATTTGAAGGTTTCCTGTAAAATAAAAGGGAATTTTGACAATACCTGTGCACGAAACTGTAAACCCTTCCTTTGGGGTCATTTTCTGTGGAAAACAGAAGATCTGGAAAAAAGTGTACACGAAATTGGAAATCCACGCAGTTGGTTGGCTTTCTGTGGAATAAAGTAAAGTTTGGCCAAATATTTGCTCAAAACTGGAAATCAACAGATTTGGGTGGTGTCCTGTAAAAGAGAAGTGAAGTTTGGAAAAACATTCAGATGAAATTGTAAATCCTTCCATATGAGTGGTTTTCTGTGGAAAACAGGAAAGTTTGGTCAAATAAGTGTACGAAACTGGAAATCCAACTATTTGGGTGGATTCCTGTAAAATAAAAAAGAAGTTTGGCCAAACCTGTGCAGGAAATTGGAAATCCATGCATTTGTTTGGCTTTCTGTGGAAAACAGGAAAATTTGGCCAGAAGTCTGCAAGAAACTGGAAATCCACACACATAGGTGGATTTCTGTGGAAAACAAGATAATTAGGCCAAATAGTTGCTCAAAACTGGAAATCCACAGATTTTGGGTGGTTGCCTGTAAAAAAAGCCAGTTGGCTCAAACGTGTGCACGAATCTGGAAATTCACCCACTTGGTTGGCTTTCGGTGGATAACAGGAAAATTTGGTTAAAACTTGTACATCTAAACTGGAAACCCACGCAGTTGGGTTGTATTCAGAGATAAACAGGAGAATTTGGTCAAATGTTTGCACGAAAATAGAAATACATCAATATGGGTGGTGTTCTGTGGAAAACAGGAACATTTTGTAAAAATAGTGTACATGAAACTGGAAATACACACATTTGGGTGGGTTTCTAATGAAAAGAGGAACATTTGGCAAAATATATGCACGAAACTGGAAATACATAAATTTGGTCGGTTTTCAGTGAAAAACAAGAACATTTAACCAAACATGTTTACGAAACTGCAAAATCACCCATTTGGGTAGTTTCCTGTAAAAATAGGAAAGTTTCTCCAAATATTTGCACGAAACGTGAAATCCATCCATTTGGATGGTGTTATGTGGAAAACGGGAAAATTTGGCAAATCGTGTGCACGGACCTGGAAATTCATCCTTATGGGTGTTTTTTGGAGGGAAAACAGGAAAATTTTGACAAAACATTGTACACGAAACTGGAAATACACCCATTTGGTTGGGTTGCTCTGGAAAAAAGGAACATTTGGTGAAATGTGCACATGAACCTAGAAATACACAAATTTGGATGGTTTCCTATAAATAAAAGGGAAATTTCACCAAATGTGTGCAGGAAACATGAAATCTAGCCATTTGGGTGGTGTTATGTGGAAAACGAGAAAACTTGGCAAAACTTGTGCACGAATCTGGAAAATCATCCTTATGGGTGTTTTTTTGTGGCCAAAAGTGTGCTTGAAACTGGAAATCCACACATTTAGGTGTTTTTGGAAGAAAAGAGTAAAGAATGGCCAAACATGTTAACAAAACCTGGAAATCCACCTATTTGGGTGGGTTCCTGTAAAATAAAAGGGAGGTTTCGCCAAAACTGTGGACGAAATTGGAAAACCACACATTTCGAAGATTTTCGGTGAAAAACAGGAAAATTTTATCAAATGTTTGCACGAAACAGGAAATACACACATTGAGATGGTTTTAAGTGGAAAACGAGAAAAGTTTTCCAAATGTTTGCACGAAACTGGAAATCCACATTTAGATGGCTGTTAGTGGAAAACTAGAAAATTTGGCCAAAGGTTTGCGTGAAACTGGAAATAGACGAACTTGGGTCGTTTTCTATGGAAAACAGGAAAATTTGGTCAAAACTGTGTTCATGAATCTGGAAATCCTTGCCATTTGTATTCCTCTCTGTATAAAACAGGAAAATTTGGCCAATAAAAGATTTTCACTAAACTGATAATACACATATTTGGGTGGTTTCCTATAAAAAAAGAAAGTTTAGCCAAACGTAAGGACGAAACTAGAAATCCACACATATGGGTGGTTTTCGGTGGAAAACAGGAAAATTTGGTAAAAACTGTGTACACGGGTGGTGTTCTGTGGAAAAAAAATTAGGAAAACGTGTTCATGAATCATGAAATCCACCATTTGGGTGATGTTCACTGGAAGCACTGGAAATCCACCCATTTGAGTGGTTGCCTGTAAAAAAAAGACAATTGGCTGAGACGTGTGCACGACATTTAGGTGGTTTTCGGTGGAAAACAGCAAAATTTTGACAAATGTGTGCATGTAACATGAAAAAAACACATTGGGTGGGTTTCTAATAAAAAAAGGAACATTTGGCCTAATATTTGCTCAAAACAGAAAATCCACAGATTTAGGGGGTATCTTGTAAGATTAAAGGGAAGCTTGGCCAAACGTTTACACATTTGCGCCGGAAAACAGGAAAGTTTAATCAAACATATTTACGAAATTGCAAAAACACCCATTTGGGTGGTTTCCTGTTAAAATAGGAAAGTTTGGACAAATGTCACAACGAAAATGGAAATTCATCCATTTTGGTGGTTTTCGGTGGAAAACAGAAGAATTTGGCCAAATATTTGCACGAAACGTGAAATCGATCCATTTGGGTGATGTTGTGTGGAAAACGGGAAAATTTTGCCAAAGGTTTGCACAAAACTGGAAATCCACTCGTTAAGATGGTTTTCAGTTAAAAACACGAAAATTTTTGCCAAATGTTTGCACGAAACTGGAAATCTACACACATAGATGGTTTTCAGTGGAAAACAGGAATAGTTTGACAAATATGTGCACGAAACGGGAAATTCATACATTTGGCTGGTTTTCTGTGGTAAACATGAAAAGTTGGCTCAAACGTGTGCACCAATCTGGAAATCCATCAATCTGGATAAATCCTTTCTCTGTAAAACAGGAATATTTGGTCAAGATTGTGTACACGAAACTGGAAATTTAACGGTTTGGTTGGCTTTCGGTGGAAAACAGGAAAATTTGGTTTAAACTGTATACATCTAAACTGGAAACCCACGAAGTTGGGTAGTTTTCAGTGAGATCAGGAGAATTTGGTCAAATGTTTGCAGGAAAATGGAAATCACCTGATTTTTCCTGAAAAATAAAACGGACGCTTTCCCAAACGTTTGCACAAAACTGGAAATACACACATTTGTGTGGGTTTCTGATGAAAAGAGGGAAAATGTATGCACGAAACTGGGAATATATTAATTTGGTCGGTTTTCTGTGGAAAACAGAAAATCTGGAAAAAAGTGTTCACGAAATTGGAAACCTACCCATTTGGGTGGTTGCCTGTAAAAAAAGAGACAGTTGGCTCAGACATGTGCACGAATCTGGGAATCCATCAGTCTGGATGCCTTTATGTGTAAAAGACGGAAATTTGATGAAACTTATTCCTGAAACTGGAAATCCACCCCTTTGGGTGTTTTTCGTTGGAAAATAAGAACAATTTTGCTCAAAACTGGAAATCCACAGATTTGAGGGGTTTTCGGTGGAGAACTAGAAAATTTAGCCAAACGTTTGGGTAAACAGGAAAATTTGGCAGAACGTGTTCATGAATCTGGAAATCCCCCTATTTAGGTGGTTTTTGGTGGAAAAACAAGAAAATTTTGACAAATATGTGGACGAAACGGTAAATTCACACATTTGGGTGGTTTTCAGTGGAAAACAGGAAAATTTCGCCAACAGTTTGCACGAAACTGGAAATAAACAAACTTGGGTGGTGTTCTGTGGAAAACAGGAAAACTATGTCATAAAAGTGTACACGAAACTGGAAATACACAAATTTAGGTGGGTTTCCAATGAAAAGAGGAACATTTGCCAAAATACATGCACGAAACCGAGAATCCATAAATTTTTTCGGCTTTCTGTGGAAAACTGAAAATCTGAAAAAACACGAAATTGGAAATCCACCCATTTTGGTGCTTGCCTGTTAAAAAAAAAGACAGTTGGCTCAGGCGTGTGCAAGAATTTGGGAATCCATCAATCTGGATGCCATTCTCTGTAAAACAGGAAAACTTGGTCAAAAATGTGTACATGAAACTGAAAATTCACTCGTTGGGTTGGCTTTTAGTGGAAAACAGGAAAATTTGGCCAAAAGTTTGCACAAAACTGGAAATCCACACATTTAGATGGTTTTCGGTGGAAAACAGGAAAATTTTGACAAATGTGTGCACGTAACTTAAAATACACACATTGGGTGGGTTTCTAATGAAAAGAGGAACATTTGCCCTAATATTTGCTCAAAACTGGAAATCCACAGATTTGGGGGGTATCCTGTAAAATAAAAGACAGTTGGCTCATACGTGGGGATGAATCGGGAAATCGATCAATCTGGATGCTTTTCTCTGTAAAACCGGAAAAATTGGTCAAAACTGTGCACATGAAAGTGGAAATTATCCCGTTTGGGTGTTTTCATGTTAAAAAAAAAAAAAACAGTTTGGTCAAATGTGTGCACAATATTGGAAATCCACGCAAAGAGGTGGTTTTCTGTGAAAAACAGGAGAATTTAGCCAAAAGATTGCACAAAAATGGAAATCGACAGATTAGGGTATTTACCTATAAAATAAAAGAGAAGTTTTGCCAAACGTGTGCACGAAACTGGAAATCCATGCATTTGGGTAGTGTTGTGTGGAAAACAGGAAAACTTTGTCAAAACAGTGTACTCGAAACTGGAAATACACACATTTGGATCGGTT
>JAHWFO010111614.1:92331-120579 GCA_023313115.1 Rhysida immarginata | reverse complement strand
TGGATTTCCAGTTTCGTGCACACGTGTGGCCCAACTTTCTTTTTTTACAGAAAACCACCCAAATGGGTGGATTTCCAGATTCATGAACACAGTTTTGACCAAATTTTCATGTTTTCCACGAAAAACCACCAAAATGTGTGGATTTCCAGTTTTATTTATTTATTTATTTAAAAAGGGGTGAGCACTTACAATGAACCCTCTCTGGAGCCTGTTTGGCCAGCGGGCCGACATGTGTGGTCTTTGGAGGGGGCGTTAAATTAGTGTTAGTATTATAATACAGAATATAGCATAGATTACAGTGATTAATAGGAAAATAGGAAAAAAAGAAAAAAATATTTTTATAACTAGTATTAAAGTTTTTTATGGAGGACAAACTGCACCAAGAATGGTCCAGTAAGATATTACATGCAGAGAAAAGAAGTATCAGAGGAAAATAAATGGCAAATAAAGGGCTATTATAAGTAGTAACAGGTTTAAAAGATGTCAGTAGGTAATTTGTTAGTTAGTAGTAAGAATTTCAATAGTTTTTTAAATGCTGAGTACGCAGGGGATGTGCGAATTCACTGAGGTAAAGTGCTCCACCATTTAATCCCTATATAAAAGATGCAGTGGAGTTGATAATTATTTTTGGTAAGGGGAAGACTTATTAGGTTTGATGATCGGGTGGAATATGAGTGTAGAATATGCTGGTAAGATATTTCAAAAGGTGTTGAGAGAATTAGTTGATTATTCAGAATTTTGTAGACAAATGTACGGAGTTGAATAATGTAAATCTGGCAGATGCCTAATAGCTCAAACTGATGGGAAATAGAGTTGGATATTTTATGTTAAGTAGGGTTCTTAAGAACCATTTTTGTAGGCGGTAAAGGCGTAGAAGATTAGAATTTGTAGTGGAACCCCAAAATTGTACACCATAGCAGAGGGCTGAAAGTATTAGTAAGTTATATAGGAGGATCCGTATAGGAGAGGGAAGAAAGCGCAGATGAGAAATCATTCCAATGTTAAGTTTTGTTTGTAAAGTATTGATATGCAATTGATAAGAAAGATCATGTGTTAAATGTATTCCTAATATTTAAATGTGCTTGCAACTGATAGTATGTGTGAGTTGTAGAAAATTGGCAGAACAGTAGGAACATATAGTTTGTTACATTGAAAGAATAGCACATATTTAGTTTTATTAAGGTTTAGGTTAAGCAGGTTAACTGAATTCTAGTGACTTAATATTGATAAGGTTTGGGTAATATTAGCAGATAAATTATCAATACTTGGATCAGCGAATAATAAAGTTGCATCGTCAGCATATAAGATTAAATTTAAAGAGGAGAATGTTGAGGCTAAGTGAACATGGATAAAAAGATTAAAAAGTAAAGGTGGACGGATAGAGCCCTGTGGAACTCCCATGTAATAGGAATGATCAGCAAGAAAATCGGAGAGCCAATGAAGTGGAGGGCCCTGAACGTTAAGGATAGAGGAGAGTTTGTGAATCAGCCATCGAATCGAAAGCTTTGATATAATTTAATAATAGAGCAACTACAAAGTGATTTTTGGACATGTGAAGATTTATGTATTCGATTACTTCATAACAAGCCGTATCTAAACTACAATTAGGAGAAAATCCATGCTGAGCTGCCGATAGTAGTTTATAGTTATGAATATAATTGGACAAGCGTAAAAAGAATAGTATTTCAAAAATTTTAGAGAATACCGGTAAGATTGAGATTGGATGATAATTATGGTAATCATTATGGTTCTCATTTTTATAGATGATTTATATGGGATAGTTTTAGCCGTTTTAAGAGATTTAAAAAAGGAACCTGCGGTAAGTGAAATGGTAAATATATGCGCCAAAGGAAGTGATTTGCTAGTGTTTACTGCGATTATAACATTGGAACGAAAGCCTAAAGGATCGGGGGAAGATGAAATTTTTCTAGTTTTCCACTGAAAACAATCTAAATGTGTGGATTTCCAGTTTTCTGCAAACATTTGTCAAAATTTTCCTGTTTTTCCACCGAAACACAATGAAAATTGGAGGATTTCCAGATTCATGAACACGTTTTGGTAAATTTTTGTGTTTTACACAGAAAAGCATTCAAATTGATGGATTTCCAGTATCGTGCACACGTTTGGCCCAACGCTATTTTTTTTACAGGAAACCACCCAAATGGCTTAATCAAATTTTCCCGGTTTTCCACAGAAAATCACCCAAATGTTTGGATAACGAGTTTTGTGAATATGTTTGGCCAAACTTTCCTAATTTTACAGAAAACCATCCAAATGGGTGTGTTTTCAATTTCGTATATACGTTTTGCCAGATTTTTCAGTTTTCCACCGAAAACACTGAAATATGGATATTTCCAGTTTCGTGCTCACATTTTGCCAAATATTCCTGATTTCCACAGAAACCCATTCAAATATGTGCAATTCCAGGTTCATGTTGTTGCATCCTCTCCCGCGATCACCTAGCTATTTTTTTAAATTTTGTTGTCTAAATAAAATGAAAAGTAAAAGAACTTTAAGATGATCACAGTTGATTGTTTGTAGTTAAAAACCATTCTGATTGTTAGTAGTGAAGTGAATTTTGAAAGTGATTAATAATGACTTTATTGTTTATTGTCGGTGAGGTTTTATTCTTGTCGACTATGACACTAAAAATAAAAAGGAACGTCGATTTATTATGGATGAAAAACGAATAGGAAGAGATGTGGGTAAATGTGTTGCTGTTATCCAACGACGATTTTGGATGCAGAACATTTCATTAGAGCCGATCTACCTTCAATAATCGCCAAAGTAGACGACGGAAAGACTGTTCGTAGTTTGGTTAAAGAGAACTATATGTTTGATAAAAAAAAGGCATATACGACACAAATACATGGTAATCAGATACTTCGAAGTCAATCTGAAAACTACTACTTGAACGAAAACAAAAGAGAACCACGAAGGAATTTTACCGAATAGAGTGAATCTTGACTAAAGACATTTCGTATAATCATTTGACGATAAAATACTTTCTCAGAACTATTGGAATGAAAGTAATGCGTCTGGAAAAACCTACCTAGTGCAGAGACAATTTGTTAAAATTAATTCTTTATTACACCGACGAGTATAGAGAAATAAAACTTTAAGGGTGGAGAATCGTTGCCATTGGAATCTACACGGCGAAACCCAACTAACTCCGGACAGCACTGTTAAAAAGATCCACGTCGAACTAGGAAAATGGAACAACCCCAAACTTCACGTTAGAAGCAAGTCGTCCTATCCACTATATTCTTCGAGGAGCGATCGTCAAGCCATTGACGTCCACTGGAGAAGGATCACGGAGACGAAAGTTTGCGAGAAGACCGAATACGGTGAACTCAAGACGAGACGATTCAAAGAGAAGTGTCTGGCGAAACGCAGGTAATCTTTTGACCGATATATTGGTGGGTCCCCTTAGAAGACAACCAGGCCTTTGACCACAAGAACTGTAGTTTAAAAAAAGGAATTATTTAGAGAGAACTCCCAGTTAAATGAATAGAAAGTTAAAGATCACTTAGCCTTTAAAGAAAAAGAATTGAACGATAGGGGAAAAGATTAAATTATTGTTGATCCGTCAAACGACCTAGAGTTGATCTTCGTGCTTTGTTTTATTGGAAATCCAACAATCTGTAGAACTTACCAAGAACTATTTCAAGCAGGATGGAAATGTTAAGCCGTCTGCTTGTTCTTACCGGTCGCGGCCCCTCCCTCACTAACAATCCTACCTGTCCCCACCGTGTGAATGATCGACGCGAATGAACCCCCCCCCCCTTCGCCCGCGAACTGGCTCTTTTGATCGGGAAAACATGACTCCCCGCTTGTTAGCATTTCATTTAGCCATTTACGATAGATTTGTCACGTTTGATCTAATCCCCAGGCCATAATAATTAAAGACATTTAAGCTATTATCACGAGAAGATTATTCTAACTAACAAAAAAAGGATTAAAAATATCAACGGACTTAATGACTATTTTCCCTTTGTAAATTACGATTCCGGCATTTGTGCAACCTTAGTTTTTTTTCTTTTGTATTCGCCCTAAGGAACGGGTACATTGATTTTGCACCAATAAATTACCCCAATTCGTAGAGTTGAGGGGGATGAATCCATTTAGTCTATATATTGTGGGTTTATTGTGTATCCTGACTCATTCTTCGAAAGAGTGTTTGGTTGGAATAAGATAGTAATGGTCTGGTTATTGTGGGAATTGGTGTGACTACTGCTCCAATCCGCTACAATGTACACGTTTGGCCAAACTTCCTTTGTATTTTACAGGAAATCATCCAAGTTTGTGGATTTCCAATTTCGTGTACACTTTTGGCAGGTTTTCCTGTTTTCCACAGAAAGACATCCATATTGATGGATTTCCAGTTTCGTGCACAAGTTTGGCTGAACTTTCTTGTTTTCCACATAAAACCAGCTAAATGTGTGGATTTCCAGTTTCGTGCCGCGATTTTGCAAATTTTCCTTGGAACACAACCCGAATGTTTGAATATCCAGTTTCTTTTAACCTACAGGCAAAATTTTCTTTTTTTCCACAGAAAATTACCAAAATATGTGGATTTCCTGTTTCTTGCACACAGTTGTCCAAATTTTTCTTAATTCCATAGAAAACCTATCAAATGTGTGTATTTCCAGTTTCGTTCAAACATTTTGGCAATATTTTATTTTTTTCAACAGAAAACCACCCAAATCTGTGGATTTCCAGCATCCTGAAAGTTTTCCACAAATTTTTGTTTCCCACAGAAAACAACCCAAAGGCATGGGTTTCCAGTTTGGATGTAAAGAGTGTTGACGAAATTTTCCTGTTTTCCACCGAAAACCACCCAAGTTTGTGGATTTCCAGTTTCTTGAACATAGTTTTGACCAAAGTTTCCAGTTTTCCACAGAAAACCACCCATATTTGTGTATTTCCAGGTTCGTGCATACGTTTGGCCCAACTTTTTTTTTTTTTCCAATGGGTGGATTTCCAATTTCGTGTTAACGTTTTGCCAAATTTTCCTGTTTTACACAGAATGGCATCGAAATTGATGGATTTTTGAGTTCATGCACACCTTTGGCCAAATTTTCCTGCTTTCCACTGTAAACCACCTAAATAGGAAGATTTCCAGTATCGTTCACACGTTTCCTAAATTTTTTTGTTTCTCACAGAAAAGTCTTAAATGTGTGGATTTCCAGTTTCTTGCAAACTTTTAGCCAAATTTTCCTGTTTTCCACCAAAAAATACCTATAAGGATGAATTTACAGATTCGTGCACACGTTTTGCCAAATTTTCCTGTTTTCAACTGAAAACCACATAAATGTGTGGATTTCCTGTTTCGTGCACACATTTGGCAAAAGTTTCTTGTTTTCCACAGAAATCGACCCAAGTTTGTGTATTTCCAGTTTTGCGCATTCTTTTGGCCAAATTTGCTAGTTTTCCAGCGCAAATCACCTAAATGTGTCGTTTTCCAGTTCCGTGCAAAGCATTGACAAAATTTTCCTGTTTTACAGATAATGGTGTCACATTATACGTCAGTTTAATGCGCTGCACCCGGTAGAGAGGTAAACAATTTTGTATAAATGATTGAGTGGGTGGTAGATGTGTTGTTTTTAAATTGTTATGAGTGAATGATGTAGTACGTGCTTTCCGCTGGTTTGTTATTAAAACAGAGTTATTACGTTCGTTTTTTTGTGTGAATTGAATTGAGGTGTTAATGAAGTGCGTCTGTTGTGCGCCTATTGAGGGGGTGAGCTTGAAGTTCGTATGCGTTTTTGGATCGTCGTGGTTGTGGTTATTATTATGTTTCAAGGGGTCAAGTTCACGTTTTAAATTGGAAAAAACGCTTTTGTAATGACATTTTATGGCATTGTTTTGTGTTTTGATTTTATCAGCTATTAGCAATGATATGATGTTTTTTTTTAATTTTAAAGAATTTTGTGTTCGCTCCTGTGAAAAATTGCGATAGAGGTTGGACGTTTTTTTGTTAAGGTCAGGCAGTCATTTTGGAATGGCCGACCGCCATGTTGAATATTAAGAGCCCTATTTGCTACTGCTGTTATTTTGAAAAACAGTTATAACGATCTGGGTACTGGGTCAATTCCTTCAATTTAATTGCTGCAGTTTTACAAGTTTAAAGTATTTTACTTTTGGAGCGTCTACTGTAAAGGAGGATCAAATGACTTCTCCCGTCGGGGATTGTGAATGAGGCATCGGCCGCAAAAGTACGTAAGTGCGCATTCGGGTAGAAACCCCACAAATTGTGCAATTAAGGACAACATTTGGTGAATGCTCTTCTTTGTTTCTTTCCTCTGCAACCGGGAAGTATAGCATAAAGGCCTTTCACTGCGTTGTATCTTCGCTATATTCTGATGGTTTGATTACTCTGCCTGCTCTCTGAGCGAACCTTGATATGAGGTGTTTAAGTTCCAATCTATCTATATATATAAAGAAGGATGTTTGTGGGTCTGTGCGTCTGTGGGTCTGTGTGTGGGTCTGTGGATCTGTGTGTACGTTTTTTATACAAATCTACAGTTTTATTCCGATCTTGATAAAATTTCGCATACATGACCTTTAAAGCATGAGGAAGGTCACTGTCTACCTCAGATTTCGGAAAAATAATAAATATCGATAAAAAATCGATATTCATGGTTATGGCAAGGCATATTAATGAGAAATATCTCATGACCAACAATGCAAGGCAAAGTTGGTACAACAATAGGTATCAACAATGGTATCAGCACGCAATTCACAAACACACTGCATGAACCAACAATATATATCTCATGACTAACAATGAAAGGAAAAGTTTGTGCAAGTGTAATTATCCCGGGCAACGCCGGGTACCTCTTCTAGTATATATATAAAGAAGGTTGTTTGTGGGTCTGTTTGTTTGTTTATATGTTTTTTATACAAATCTACAGTTTTATTCCAATCTTGATGAAATTTTGCATACTTGACCTTCAAAGCATGAGGAAGGTCACTGTCTACTTCAGATTTCGAAAAAATAATAATTATTGATAAAAAATCGATATTCATGGTTATAGCAGGGCATATTAATGAGAAATATCGCATGACCAACAATGCAAGACAAAGTTTTTGCAACAATGGCATCAGCACGCAATTCACAAATACTCTGCACGGACCAACAATGTATATCTCATGACCAACAATGCAAATAAAAGTTTGTGCAACAATAGGTATCAACAATGGTTTCAACACGCAATTCACCAATAACAATGAGCTCAAAATGATGATGCAATGATAAAGCAATCCTTTCCAAGAATTATAACAATGAACATAAAATGATGATGTAATATGGATAAGTTTCAATTTGTAACAATGCATAGAATTCCTGTTATTCAGGCTTTTCTTAGAAAAGAGAGTTCTTAGTACTTAACAATTTCTTGAAAACCTTTAAAAATGATCAGTAACTGGAGATAATGGAGAGTTAGCAGACTATTGAGAAAGAGTGGAAAGACGACAGAGGAAGCACTCCTTTAGCTCCGTCATATATTGAGCAAATGGGAAGCAAGTAAATAGAAGAATCGGCGACCGCTAGACTGCACAAAGTGATGAATGGCCAAGTTTTGCTTCAACACATCGAGAGAAGAGTGGAGATTGCAACAACACTAAGTATACATTTGAGGTAAGATTACGTGAGTAAGAAATTAATTAGACTAGCAGTGGCATTCTTGGAGAGGTCCAGCCATTGTGAGCCGTTAAAAAGATTTTTTTCGAATTTTCATTAAAAATTTTTACTGTATTTATTCTAAGCATTTTCATGTGTTCATTTTTAAGATATTGCAAAATTTAATTTAATTTTTTGAGATTGTTCTGTTTACATCCAAGTGTAATTATCCCGGGCAACGCCGGATACCTATTCTAGTTTATAATATTGGTGCTGCACCTGCGTGAGCGAACAGTGAAACTGTAGTGGAACAGTAATTTTATGTTGCTAATCGAGCTTCAATTGTAATTAAATATGGTTTGGTGTGATTTAGCATATTAATGTTAATTTTAAATGCTGAAATCGCTTAAGAGTCGGTGTGCGCAGCACTGGCATATGTCATGAATACTGCTTAACTTCTAAATCAAACCGAGTTACATAAGTGGGAGGACGGCGTGCTCGATATCAGAATTGTGCCTCATTCAAGTAACGGGAACAGGGGTTTCTGTGTTCCCCCTCTGTGAGAAAAAAGGGTACACATAGCGCTTGTTTGCGGTGATAGTCTGGAATATTACAGTACCGATTCCCGATTCCCTGTTGATGTTACAGTACCTGCGATCAGCACCCCGTCTTTTAGGCATGTACACAGGACTGAAGGTGAGCTGAAGGTTCTTGCATAGCACGTGGCTGGTTGGTGCACCACCAAGATAGTAGTTGGCTGGTGATAATGGCTCTACATATTAATGATCACTGAAGTTGGCAATTATCTTTAGTGATAATTATATCAGGGGTCCTCTTAGTTGTTAAGATTATTAGAAGTTATACTCTGTGGTGTAATATAAAGTTATTTGCAACCTATGTTTATGTGTATTGTTTGGCTGTTGTGATAATAAAGAGTGATGTGCAATATTGAGTTTGACTGATGAATGTCTATTTATTTTGTTATAATTTTTGCTCTATTATTGGGGGGGGGGGGCAACGTCACATTTGGCACCCAACGTGGGGCATCGTTAGTCCGGCACTTTCCGGATTATCAAGGGCGTAGTATGAGAGTGTATGTTTAAAGTGTGTGTAGTGTTTGTGTGAAAATTCAGGTACTTTAGAGGTGCTTGAGAGTGTATGCGCATTGTTAATTGTGTTGTGCATAATATGCCTGGTGAAGGAGATTCAGTTGGAGTTGGTGGAGAGGGGGCAGCTGCAGAGGCTACTGTTGTAGGCAGAGCACCACCAGAACTTGCAGGATATGCAGGGACTGTTCTCGTGTTTACAGGGGAGGACGGCGGTATTAGTGTAGGGTCATCTCTCGAGTCTATAGAAGACATGGGCAAGACTGCCCATTGGACCCCCAAGGTAAAAGTATTAGTAATTCGATCAAAGCTTAGGGGGATTGCTTCCAGGCAGGCTGCTGAACATAAGATCTTTGAAATTAGGGATTCTGCTCGATTGCGCACCCGCCTAGAGCAGGTCTTTGGGCGTGGTACGGTAACGCGGGATTTTGCTAGGGATCTGTTCGAAACAGTCCAATGATCAGCCGAGTATGTCACTACATATGCTGACAGACTCGAGATTGCCATGGAGCAATTCGTGAGTGCACATCCCGCGTTTGATGCAACTCGCGATGCGATGCACTTGGAGCGATTCAGTTGTGGCTGCTTAGCAGCACATTGCCGAATCATCCTTGCCACTAAACCTCCCACATTCAAGGAGGCAGTCACCGCTGCCCTCCGTTCTGAAGATATAGAACGGCGAGGCAAAGGATCAGCAAATGTGGCTGAAACTGTTTGTGCTAATTTTGATAAGGAGGAAACTGGCCATACCATCGAAAAAAATAAAAGAAATGGAGGTGGCCAAAACGGTGTAGAACAGAAAAACCAAGGGCCAGCCTGCCAGTGTGGTGAGTCAATCAAGAGATTAGAGGCAACCGTAGCTGATCTAGTTAAAGCTGAAGAACGACCGTGATACTGTTAGGACTGGAATGGGTGGTCCTAAGTCCAGGAACCCTGGGACGGTTGTTTTCGCTGCATGCAGCTCGGACATTTTGCCCACAACTGCCCCCAGCAAAATGTCAGGGCCCGCAGCGACAACATGAATGCATATGCGTATGACCCCTTGGTAATGCACTGCGTAGAAGGGGGGCTGTGCATCACCAGGGTGGAACTCCAGGGACAACCAGTATCAATGCTAATTGACACTGGCTCCCAAGTGTCGATGGTTGACGCAGAGGTCTGTCACCAGGTGTCAGATACACCTTGGCGCCCTGTTGACATTACTATCCATGGGGTGGGTGACAGCTCCGTCACCACTCGACAGGGAGTAGATTTGGATGTAAGCCTCCAGGGCCGCCATATGGGCAAAAGGACATTTATGATCCATTCCTTTTGTGATCGTCCATATGACGGTATCCTGGGAATGGATGTCCTATGTGGGTTTACGTTCTAGTGTGTATCCGCAGTGAGTGTGTGCTGTGCAAGCATAACAGGCTATGGAGACGAGCCATGTGTCCATGGACATGCGCAATGTGCAGTAGGAAACGAAAAAGTACCGTGTGAGACTGTGGAAGGAGCAGCCTGCCAGCCGGTAGTAAATGGGCCGGGGTAGCAGCCAGTAGTACATGGTCCGTAGACCAGGTGGGACAGGTAAAAATGACCAGTGGCATAAGGCCAGATGGCAAGGTCCATCGGTGGTTTGTGCCTATGATGGCTGCGGATGGGTGCAGGTACGTGGGAGTAAATATGGTGATATACAATGGTTCTGCGAGAGCCAGCTCTGGATGCGATACCCTCAAAGTGCTGAAAGTATACACTGCGGAAGCTGGTGTATCTCCCAGGCTGCTGGGGCCACCCTTGTAAACCAAACAGTTTTAGGTAACATGTTCCCCGCTGATAGCATCGATGCTGTGCAGAAACCAAGCGCCCAGGTCCCGGGTCCATGCTTGAACGCTGAGAATTGGCAGGAGGACGAAGTACGATTAGAAGAGAGTCTAGAGGCAGTACCGGAAGCCGGGTGGCAGGAAGAAAGTATAGATAAAGAGGAAAAAGAGGGGGTCGAATCAATAAATCAGGGCACGGTTATGGTAAATAGTCAGGAACCTGGAGGGGTCTCAAAGGATGGTGTTGTAAAGGGTAAGAGAGAAGTAGGCCAGAAAGGTAAGGGTAAGGGTAAAGTGAAGCAAGGACAGTATGGAGACAATGTAGCAGGCAACAAGAAGAAGCGTCGAAGTCCAGGGTCTAAGGGTAAGAAAGATGAGAGGGGACATGAAAAAAGGGATGCATGTGCTAACGTGAGTGTGGTGCAGGACCAAAATAATGCAATTATCAAATATGAAGATGCTTTGCCGACAGAGAGAGATGTAATGCCGCCGGACAAGGAATATGTGTGTTTTCACTTAGTTCCGAAGTAGACTAACCATGGACGTTTGGGTTTTTGTGACTTATGATTGTATTGTTGGCTTATCAACCGTTGAGGGTTTATGTTGGTGTTCTGTGGGGCGTATGTGACATTTTATGTCAGTTTAATGCGCTACACCTGGCAGAATGGTAAATAACTTTGTATAAATGATTGAGTGGGTGGTAGGTGTGTTTTTTTTTTAATTGTGTTATGAGTGAATGTTGTTGTACGTGCTTTCCGCTGGTTTGTTATTAAAACAGAGTTATTACGTTCGTTTTTGTGTGTGAATTGAATTAAGGTGTTAATGAAGTGCGTCTGTTGTGTGGGAGGACGTGAGTTTGGATTTCATATGGGTTTTTGTATCGTTTGGTTGTGGTTATGATTATGTTGCAATGGGACAAGTTCACGGTTTAATTTGGAAAAAACGCTTTGTAATGATAATTTATGGCTTTGTTTTGTGTTATTTAATTAATAGCCATGTAATCTGCTTGAGCGCAGTTGAATATTCAGAGCCCCATTTACTACTACTGTTATTTTGAAAAACAGTTATAACGATGTGGACACTGGGTCAATTCGTTCAATTTAATTGCTGCAGCTTTACAAGTTTAAAGTATTTTACTTTTGGAGCGTCTGTTGTAAAGGAGGATCTAATGACTTCTCCCGTCGGGGCCCGTCAATGAGGCGTTAGCCGCAGAAGTACGTAAGTGCGCATCAGGGAAGAAACCCCGCAAATTGTGCAATTAAGGACAACATTTGGTGAATAATCTTCTTTGTTTCTTTCCTCTGCAACCGGGAAGTACACCATAAAGGCCTTTCACCGCGTTGTATCTTCGCTATATTCTGATGGTTTGATTACTCTGCCTGCTCTCTGAGCGAACCTTGATATGAGGTGTTTAAGTTCCAATTTATAATATTGGTGCTGCACCTGCGTGAGCGAACAGTGAAACTGTAGTGGAACAGTAATTTTATGTTGCTAATCGAGCTTCAATTGTAAATAAATAAGGTTTGGTGTGATTTAGCATATTAATGTTAATTTTAAATGCTTAAATCGCTTAAGAGTCGGTGTGCGCAGCACTGGCACGTATTATAAATACTGCTGTACTTCCAAAGCAAACCGAGTTACCTAAGTGGGAGGACGGACTGCTCGATATCAGAGTTGTGCCTCATTCAAGTAACGGGAACAGGGGTTTCTGTTTTCCCCCCCTGTGAGAAAAAAGGGTACACATAGCGCTTTTTTGCGTTGATAATCTGGAATATAGTACCTGCGATCAGCACCCAGCCATGTAAACATATACACAGGACTTGGTGAGCTGAAGGTTCTTGTATAGCACGTGGCTGGTTGGTGCACCACCAGGGTAGTAGTTGGCTGTTGATAATGGCTCTACATAATAATGATCACTGAAGTTGGCAATTATCTTTAGTAATAATTATGTTAGGGGGCCCTCTAAGTTGTTATGATTATTAGAAGTTATACTCTGTGGTGTAATGTAAAGTAAATTGCAACCTATGTTTATGTGCATTGTTTTGCTGTTGTGATAATAAAGAGTGATGTACAATATTGAGTTTGACTGACGAATGTCTATATATTTTGTTTTAATTTCAGCTCTAACGCGACGTGTATGACCTTTGCCATGCCCTGAACTCTTTACTCGTCTCTTCCCTTAATTGCTTTACCTCTGTACGGGTGTTGTGAGCTTCTTGGTGGTAGTTAAAGGGGGGGAACGTCACAAAGGCATCCAAATTGATGGATTTCCAGTTTCGTGCACATGTTTGGCCCAACTTTCTTTTTTTACAGGAAACCACCCAAATAGGTGGATTTCCAGATTCATGAACACAGTTTTGACCAAATTTTCCTGCTTTCCACAAAAAACGACCCAAGTTAGTGAATTTACTGTTTCGCGCATAATATTGGCAAAATTTTTCTGTTTTCCACTGAAAACCATTTAAACGTGTGGATTTCCAGTTGCATACAAACATTTGGCAAAATTTTCTAGTTTTCCACTGAAAAACTTCTAAATGTGTTGGATTACTTGTTTTGTGCAAACATTTGTTAAAACTTTCTAGTTTTTCACCTAAAACCACCCCAATAGGGGGATTACCAGATTCATGAACATGTTTTGCCACATTTTCCTGTTTTCTACCGAAAATCACCCAAATGTGTGGATTTCAAATTTCCTGCACATGTTTGACCTAATTTTCTATTTTCCATAGAAAACCACCCAACTTTGTATATTTCCAGTTTCGTGTACACTTTTTGCCATTTTTTTTTTGGTTTCTACGAAAATCCACCCAAATAGTTGCATTTCCAGTTTCGTTGCCATGTTTTTTTAAAGGAAACCATCCAAATATTTTAACAGAAAACGACCCAAGTTAGTGTATTTCCAGTTTCGCGCATACTTTTGGCCTAATTTTCTATTTTTCCACCAAAAAACACAAAAATGTGTGGATTTCCAGTTTTATTTATTTATTTATTTATTTATTTAAAAAGGGGTAAACACTGACAATAAACTCTCTCCGGAGTCTGTATGGCATTTGTGGTCTTTGGACAGGGCGTGTTAGACCACACATCGGGGCATGTTAGTATTATATTAGAGAATACAGCATTGATTACAGAGATAAATGGGAAAAAAGGAAAAAAGAGAAAAAATATTTTATAACTAATATTAAATTTGTTTATGGAGGATAAGCTAGACCAAGAATGGTCCATAAAGTGGTTTCCAGTAAGATATTACATGCAGAGAAAAGAAGTATTATAGGAAAATAAACGGGCAAATAAAGGGCTATTATAAGTAGTAAAAGAGAGGTTTAAAAGATGTTAGTAGGTGATTTGTTAGTTAGAAGTAAGAATTTTAATAGTTTTTTAAATGCTGAGCTGGTAGGGGATGTACAAATTCGCTCAGGTAAAGTGCTCCACCATTTAATCCCTATATAAAAGATGCAGTGGAGTTGATAATTATTTTTGGTAAGGGGAAGACTTATTAGGTTTGATGATCGGGTGGAATATGAGTGTAGAGTATGCTAGTAAGATATTTCAAAAGGTGTTGAGAGAATAAGTTGATTATTCAGAATTTTGTAGAGATTATTCAGAAATGTACAGAGTTGAATAATGTAAATCTGGTAGATGCCTAATAGCTCAAACTGATGAGAAATAGAGTTGGGTTTTTTAATGTTAAGTAGGGATCTTAAGAACCATTTTTGTAGATGGTAAAGGCGTAGAAGATTAAAATTTGTAGTGGAACCACAAAATTGTACACCATAGCAGAGGGTTGAATGTATTAGTAAGTTATATAGGAGGATCAGTATATGAGAGGGAAGAAATCACAGTTAACAAATCTTTCCCTGTCTTTCGTTAAGTTTTGTTAGTAAAGTATTGATATGCAAGTTCCAAGAGAGATCATGTGTTAAATGTATTCCTAAATATTGAAATGTGCTTGCAACTGATAGTATGTGTGAGTTATAGAAAATTGGTTGGACAGTTGGAACATATAGTTTGTTACGTTGAAAGAATAGCATATATTTAGTTCTATTAAGGTTTAGGTTAAGCAGGTTGACTGAAATCCAGTGACTTAATATTGATAAGGTTTGGTTAATATTAGCGGATAAATTATCAATACTTGGATCCGCGAATAATAAAGTTGCATCGTCAGCATATAAGATAAAATTTGAAAAGGACAAAGTTGAGGCTAAGTGAACATTCATAAAATGATTAAAAAGTAAAGGTGAGAGGATAGAGCCCTCTGAAACTCCCATGTTAGGAAATAGTAATGATGATGTGATATCGTGGGCAGATAGGTAATAGGAACGATCAGCAAGAAAATCAGAGAGCCAATGAAGTGGGGAGCCACGAGATAATAGATAGAGGATAGGTAAAGATAGAGGAGAGTTTGTGGATCAGTAGTTGGTGAGTTATCGAATCGAAAGCTTTGGTATAATTTAATAATAGAGCAACAATAAAGTGATTTTTGGACATGTGAAGAGATATGTATTCGATTAGTTCATAACAAGAAGTATCTCTACTACGATTGGAAGAAAATACATGCTGAGCTGCTGATAATAGTTTATTGTTACGAATATAATTGGACAAGCGAAAAAAGAATAGTTTTTCAAAAATTTTAGAGAATACCGGTATGATTGAGATTGGGCGATAATAATGGTAATCATTATGGTTCCCATTTTATTGATGGGGATAATTTTAGCCGTTTTAAGAGATTTAGGAAAGGAGCCTGTGTAAGTGAAATGTTAAATATATGCGCCAAAGGAAGTGATATGCTAGTGATAACTGCAATTATAACATCGGAACGAAAGCCTAAAGAATCGGGGGAAAATGAATATTTTCTAGTTTTCCACCGAAAACCATGTAAATGTGTGGATTTCCAGTTTCGTGCAAACATTTGTCAAAATTTTCATGTTTTCCACTGAAAACCATCTAAATATGTGCATTTCCTGTTTCGTTTAAACATTTCGCAAAATTTTCTTGTATTTCCACCGAAACGCCACCCAAAATAGGGGATTTCTTGATTCATGAACACGTTTTGGTGAATTATCGTCTTTTACACAGAAAGGCATTCACATTGATGGATTTCCTGTATCGTTCACAAGTTTGGCCTAACGTTCTTTTTTTTACAGGAAACCACCCAAATTGGTGGATTTCCAGATTCATAAACGCAGGCTGGGCCAAATTTGAGGATTTTGTGAACATGTTGGGTCAAACTTTCCTATTTTTACAGAAAACCATCCAATTGGGTGTGTATCAATTTCGTGTACACGTTTCGCCAGATTTTTCTGTTTTCCACCGAAAACACCTAAATTTGAGTATTTCCAGTTTCGTGCTCACATTGCCAAGTATACCTAACTTCCACAGAAACCCATCCAAATCTGTGAATTTCCAGTTTTCCACAGAAAGGCATACATATTGATGGATTTCCTGTTTCGTGCTCATGTTTGGCAAAATTTTCCTGTTTTACACTGAAAACCAGCTAAATGTGTGGATTTCCAGTTTCGTGCAAACATATGGCAAAATTTTCCTGTTTTCCACAGAAAAACACCCAAATGAGTGGATTTCCAGTTTCATGAACATGTTTGCCGTAACTTTCCTGTTTACCACATAAAACCACCATAATGGATGGTTTCCTGTTTCGTGCAAGCATTTCACAAAATTTTCCTGTTTTCCGCTGAGAAACATCTAAATGTGCTGATTTCCAGTTTTGTGCAAACATCTGGAAAAATTTTCCTATTTTTCACCGAAAACCACCAGAATGGGTGAATTTCCAGATTCATAAACAGGTTTTGCCAAATTTTCCTGTTTTCTTACGAAAATCAGCCAAAAGTGTGGATTGAGAGGTTCATGAGCATGTTTGGCCAGTTCCACAGAAAACCACCGAAATTTCCAGTTTCGTGCACACTTTTGGAAAATTTTTCTGTTTCCTACCGAAAACCACCAAAATGAGCGGATTTCCAGTTTCGTGGACAGGTTTGGCCAAACTTTCCTTTTTATATAGGAAACCACCGAAATGTGTGTTTTTTCAATTTCGTGTACACTCTTTGCCATATATTTCTGTTTTCCTCCGAAAACACCTAAATGTGTGTATTTCCAGTTTCGTGCACACATTTCGGCAAATATTGATGTTTTCCACAGAAACCCATCCAAATCTATGTATTTCCAGGTACAAAATTTACAAAATTATCCTGTTTTCTACAGACCATCACCCAAATGGATGGGTTTCCAGTTATGTGTACAGGTTAGCCAAACTTTCCTTATTTTACAGAAAAGCACCCAAATGTGTGTATTTTCAATTTCGTGTAAACAGATTTGACAAAATTTTCCTTTTTAACAAAGAAAAGCAACCAAATTGACTTATTTCCAGTTTCATGCCCACGTTTTGCCAAATCTTCCTGTTTTACACGGAAAGACATCCAAATTAATGGATTTTCTTGATCGTTCAGATGTTCGGTCCAACTTTTTTTTTTTCAGGAAACCACCCAAATGGGTGGATGTCCAGGCTCGTGAATATGTTTTGCCACATTCTCCTGTTTTCTGCCGAAAATCACCTAAAAATGTGGATTTCGAGTTTCGTGAACATGTTTGGCAAAATTTTCTAGTCTTCAACCGAAAACCATCTTAAATGTGTGCATTTCCAGTTTTGTGCAAACATTTGGCAAAATTTTCCTGTTTTTCCACAGAAAATCACCTGAATGGGTGGATTTCCAGATTCATATACGCGGGTTTGACTAAATTTGAAGATTTCTAGACCATGTTGGGCCAAACTTTTCTCTTTTTACAGAAACCCTTCCACATCTGTGAATTTCCAATTTCATGTTCGCGTTTTGCCACATTATCCTGGTTTCTTCCGAAAATCACCCAAAAGTGTGGATTTAGATGTTCATGAACATGTTTGGCCAGTTCCACAGAAAAAAAATAAATGTGTGTATTTCCAGTTTCGTGCACACATTTCGCCAAATATTGATATTTTCCACAGAAACCCATCCAAATCTATGTATTTCCAGGTGCGAGTACACAGTTTTCACAAAATTTTCCGGTTTTCTACAAACCATCACCGAAATGGATGGATTTCCAGTTATGTGTACAGGTTGGCAAAACTTACTTTTTTTACAGTAAAGCACCCAAATGTGTGTATTTTCAATTTCGTGTACACGTTTTGCCAGATTTTTCTGTTTTCTACCGAAAACACCTAAATTTATGTATTTCCAGTTTTGTGCAAACATTTGGACAGATTTTCCTGTTTTCCACCGAAAACCATCTTAAATGTGTGCATTTCCATTTTCGTGCAAACTATTGTCAAAATTTTCCTGTTTTCTACAGAAAATAACCTGAATGGGTGGATTTCCAGATTCATAAACGCAGGTTTGACCGAATTTGAGGATTTCGAGAACATGCTGGGCCAAACTTTCCTCTTTTTACCGAAACCCATCCAAATCTGTGAATTTACAATTTCATGTTCGGGTTTTGCCACATTTTCCTGTTTTCCACAGAATGGCATCAATATTGATGGATTTCCAGTTTCGTGCACACTTTTGGCCGAACTCTCCTGTTTTCCACACAAAAAAAACATAATCGGTGATTTCCTGTTTCCTGCACACTTTTGGCCACATTTTCCTGTTTTTCACTGAAAACCAGCTAAATGTGTGGATTTCCAATTTCGTGCAAACATATGGCAAAATTTTCCTATTTTCCACATAAAACCACCAAAATAAATGCTTTCATGTTTCGTGCACTCGTTTGGCCAAATTTTCCTGAAAACCACCCAAATTGAAGGATTTCCAGATTCATGAACACATTTATGAAATTTTCCTGTTTACCACAGAAAACAACCCAAATATGTGGATTTCTAGTCTCGTGCAAACCTTTGTCAAAATTTTCTTGTTTTCTGCTAAAAAAAACCCATCTAAATGTGTGGATTTCCAGTATCTTGCAAAGATTTCGCAAAATTTTCCACTTAAAACACTTAAATTCATGAATAATTTTAGCGAAATTTTCGTGATTTACACAGAAAGGCATTCAAGTTGATGGATTTCCATTTTTGTGCATATGTTTGGTACAAATTTCTTTTTTTTTTTTTTTTACAGGAAACCACCCAAATGGGAGGATTTCCAATTTCGTGTACACGTTTTGCCAAATTTTCCTGTTTTACACAGAAAACGACGCAAAATTTTTCGCACAGACTTTTGGCCATATTTTCTAGTTTTCCACTGAAAACCATCTTAAATGTGTGCATTTCCAGTTTCGTGAAAACTATTGTCAAAATTTTCCTGTTTTCCACAGAAAACCAACAAAATGTGTGGATTTCCTGTCTCGTGCAAATATTTGTCAAAATTTTCCTGTTTTCCGCTGAAAAACATCTAAATGTGCTGATTTCCCGTTCTGTGCAAACATTTGGAAAAATTTTCCTATTTTTCACCGAAAACCACCCAAAAGTGTGGATTTAGAGTTTCATGAATATGTTTGGCCAGTTTCATAGAAAACCACCCAAATTTACAGTTTCGTGCACACTTTTTGCAAAAGTTTTCTGGTTTCTACCGAAAACCACTAAAATGGGTATATTTCCAGATTCGTGCACAGGTTTGGCCAAACTTTCCTTTTATACAGGAAATGTGTGTTTGTTTAATTTCGTGTACACTTTTTGCTATTTATTTCTGTTTTCCACCGAAAACACCTAAATGTGTGAATTTCCAGATTCGTGCACACATTTCGCAAAAATATTGATGTTTTCCACAGAATCCAATTCAAATCTATGTATATCCAGGTAAAAAATTTACAAAATTTTCCTGTTTTCTACAGACCATCACCCAAAGGGATGGATTTCCAGTTATGTGTACAGGTTGGGCAAACTTTCCTTTTTTACAGGAAAGCACCCAAATGTGTAGATTTCCAGATTCTTGTAAACAGTTTTGACAAAATTTTCCTGTTTAACAAAGAAAAGTAACCACATTGTCTAACTTCCAGTTTCGTGCCCACGTTTTGCCAAATTTTCCTGTTTTACACAGAAAGGCATCCAAATTGACGGATCTCCGTTTCTTGCCAATTTTTGTTCCTTTTTTTTTTTATCAGGAAAACCACCCAAATGGGTACATATTTGTCAATTTTTAGTTTTTTTCCAATTTTAAGCAAATTTTTCTGGTTTTTTCCAAAAATCACCCAAATGTATGGATTTCCAGCTTCATTGCCATGTTTAGCCAAACATTCCAGGAAACCATCTAAATGTGTTTATTTCCAATTTCGTACATACGTTTGGCCCAACTCTCTTTTTTTTATAGGAAACCGCAAAAATGGGCAGGTTTCCAGATTCATGAACAAGGTTTTGACAAAATTATCCTGTTTTCCACAGGAAACGAAGCAAGGTAGTCACTGAAAACCACCTAAATGTGTGGATTTCCAGTTTTGTGCAATCATTTGCCAAAATTTTCCAGTTTTCCACTGAAAACCATCTAAATGTGTGGATTTCCTGTTTCGTGCAAACATTTATCAAAATTTTCCTGTTTTTCACTTAACCCTTTAATGCCCAGAAGAGAACGGATTATTGAACAAATATGAAAATTGGTATAGTAACTTAGAATTTAATAAGAAACAAGAGTTTAGTGTTGTTTTCTTAAAATTCTTATTTATATACTATTTTTAAGGACGTGCAATATAAAGGACAGTGGGCAGTTAATTGCAACTTTACTGGTTTTTTTAAAAGGACATAGGGCATGCCAAATAAAACACCACAAAATGAAATACTACATTTTCTAAGATTTTATTCAGTGGAACAAACAAGAAGTGTTTACAAAATTTCCACAAACTATTTTTTCGAACATTTCGTACTACAGTTCAACGTGAAATTTACGAAAATACTCCTTGTTGACACACAAGAATATTCCTGTGCATTTGCTGCATCTGAATTTGGTTTTGGCTTTCAAATGGTTTGCTCTGCAACGCTGCTGCTCCGCGACTAATTCTGGCCAATGGTCGATCCTATCGAATCTAACTGCGTTGGGCGGGATACTGGAGGTCTTGCGCCTTTTTACTGACACTGGAGGATGCTGAGAACCATCTCCGGAACCATCGTGAAGAGGAGCTTAAGGACCGTTACCGGGAGCAGCTCTTGTCTGAATGCAAGGTGTGTCTTGCCCTCCACCCAAATAACTGTGAGAAATTTCCAAGCGGAAATCAGCGAGTTGCAATTTGCCTCCGTCTCATCTGTAAAGAAGCCATGCGTTCGTCACAGCAATGTCAACAAGATGTAGGAAGATGCGCATGTACCATTTTCGAGATTTCAAATTCGGTTTATACAAGCTCGCAACCATGTCCGATTTGTCAATGCCTCCCATGGAATCATTATACACAGGCACTATATTTGGTCGTTGAATTGTGACATGTTTTCATGTTCCATCTTCTACATTCTCCAACAGGCTCTACATCCTGAAAGTTGGAAAAAAGGAGGACTGAACGCTTATCATACCATTTGCAGATAAGAATTGACCTTTCAGAGTCAACTTTATAATCGAACGATCCTTGCCCTTTCTTCTTCAGGTCTTTTTTGCTAACAGGGAACACCCAAGCGTTCTATCGTTGCGTAAAGTACATATAGCACTCTGACCCTTGTCTCGGACTACCAGAAGCAGCTCGGGCGATGAGAAGTAGTTATCAAATGCTATGATATGTCCGGGCTCAAGGCTGTGCGTTGGCCGTAACACAACACTCTCCGATTCGCCAAAACTGAAGCTTGAAAGTTTTGGCTGACCAGAAGCATGCCCGTAAGGTTCCATTTGATACACATAACCAGAAATCCCTGCCCGTGTCCATAGTTTGTATCCCCACTTGATTGGCTTATATTTTATGCAAACTTTCATTCCCTGGGGAGCCCTTCCTTTAAAGGCTATCATTGCCTCGACGACTGAGTGAATGCATTCAGGTTCAGTTACTTCCTGAAACTTTGTGTTCAAGTGTTCAAAGAGAGGTAGAATTTTATATTACTTCTGGTATCCTGGTTCACCTTTCTCCTTCTGTTGAGTGTTATCATTGAAGTGCAAAAATCGTATAATATCTTCAAATCTGTTTCTTGTGATCTTGGTCGCTATAACTTCCTGCCTACTTTTGGCACTCCAATATTTACGCTTATTACTGTTTTGTACTATTCCCATGTAAAGCAAGCAACCAAGGAACAATCTCAGTTCTTCCATCGAAATAGTAGGTGCCTGTTTTGTGCCACTCAGTTCTCTTTGTATGCGATATAGGTTGGTTTGAAACAGTATATGCTGCATGACATTTTCATCTAAAAAGAGAGAAAAGTATGTCAAGGGAGTACTGTTGGGCCTTACGAATCTATCAAGCAGTTTTAAATCCTTGTTATTGTTTTGAACACCTGATGGCTGCAGGTGAAATTTTTTCCATTTGAAGTCTTTCCTTTTCTCTTTCTTGGAGGTTTGATTACTTGGTCCTGGCTGGTTCAAGACAGTAATTTCGTCGCTGTCATTTCCGCTAGCGTGATCTTCGTTACCTTCTTCAAGGTCGCTTCCGCTATCGCAATTGTCATCGCTGTCCGTACCGTCAGAATTCTGGATATAATCGTCATCTTCGCTATCTGTTGCTACGAAATCATCTTCCGAATCTATGTCTGGTATAGGGGCTAAAAGTATATTATCTGATGGCTTTTTCCTCCCATAAAAACCTCTGAAAAAGCATAAAAATAAAATTATTCATTATAAACCATTTTACTACGTGTAAAATTCCCGCTCTTTTACATCAATCAAACTTTATCCCATATATGATCAAAGTCATTTTAAAAGGACCGCTATTTTTTCCATATGTTTTCCTTCATATGACCTGTGTCCTTTTAAAAGGCAATCAAATAAAGTGCGCAATAAATACTCAAAGAAACAAAATTGTCAACAAAACATGGCCTACAGACTTTCTCTGATCATTTATAATTTGAATTATAAAAAATATTATACTTAGTTTCGCATTTTATTATAAAATATTGATGTTTTACTTACCGCGTGCCGAATCTGAAGGGTGCTGCCATTTTCAAAGCTTTTAAATTTGTGACTCGGCTACTTTTGCCCTCTAGCGGCAATGAAGAGTACTTTTCCAACCTTTTAAACTGACAGGGGACAATCGTGGTAAGCGTAACGTATAGGAAAATTATAATGGAAATTTTTCAAATCTGTCCTTTGGAAAGTACTTTGGGTTAGCTAATATGTAAATTTTCAGAATCATGAACATGTTTTGCCAAATTTTCCTGTTTTACAGAGTAAGGCATTCAAATTGACGGATTTCCAGTTTCGTGCACAGGCGTGGCCCAACTTTCTTTTTTTTTTTTTTTACAAGAAACCGCCCAAAATTAGTGAATTTCCAGAATCATGAACACAGTTTTAACCAAATTTTCGTGTTTTCCACAGGAAGCGACGCAAGTAAGTGTATTTCTAGTTTCGCACATACTTTTGGCCAAATTTTCTAGTTTTCCACAGAAAACCACCTAAATACGTGGATTTTCAGTTTCATGCAAACATTTGTCAAAATTTTCCCGTTTTTCCATCTAAAACGAACGAAATTGAGGGATTTCAAGATTCATGAACACGTTTTGCCAAATTTTCCTGTTCATCACAGAGAATGTGTGGATTTCCAGTCTCGTGCAAACATTTGTCAAAATTTAATTGTTTTCCGCTGAAAAACATCTAGATGTGTGGATTTCAAGTTTCATGCAAGCATTTTGCAAAATTTTCCAGTTTTTCCATCGAAAATCACCAGAATGGGTGGATTTCCAGATTCATGAATGCAGGTTTGACCAAATTTTCTTGTTTTTCACGGCAACGACCCAATTTAGTGCATTTCCAGTTTCGAGCAAACTTTTGGCCAAATTTTCTAGTTTCCCACCAAAAACCATCTAAATGTGTGGATTTCCAGTTTTTTGCAAACATGTGGTAAAATTTTCCTTTTTTTCACCGAAAGCCAACCGAATTCGTGAATTTTCAGATTCATGAACGTCTTTTGCTAAATTTTCCTGTTTTCTCCCGAAAATCACTCAAAAGTTTGGAATTAGAGTTTCGTGAACATGTTTTACCTAACTTTCCTGTTTTGTTTATTTATTTATTTATTTAAACATACAGTTTTAATTTCAATTAAATTTCAATTGTTATTTCCAATTGCATATACAATTAATTACCATCATCGAACAATAAATTGGTAAAAATAATAATATTGAATTTATAAAATATTTATATATGATAAAATCACCAATTTTAGCACTAAAAGAACTTAAAGGTGCCCAAAGGCCTGGGGGCTGTCCAGGGGCATCCTTTAATGAAGAAATTATATAATCAATATAAAATTATATAAGTTTGTATGATATTAAACAACAACAATATTAATTAATAGTAGAATGAACAAAGGACTGCGTAAATTAGTTAACATTTAATAGTAAACAGAATTTATATCAGATGTAATTTGGCCCAAGCAGATGCTTTTAAGGAGAAGACGTTTAAAAAATTGAAGAGAAAGTGCATCGTGAAGTTCTTTAGTTAAGTTTGACCAACAGATAGCGTCAGAGATAGCAACAGATATAAAATGGGATTATTATATTTTTCTCTCTTGTGTGATAGTGATGACATGGATTAGTTTTTATTGGGGGATTTCTAATATAATATACGTTACGTTTGACTTTATATATAAATTCAGCTAATTGAATAAAATAAAGTTCATCAAATTTTAAAAGGTTAAAGTTTTTAAATTCTGAACTGACGGAAGAGAAAGCGGGCCTATTTAACAGTTTACGTTTAATTATGAGGTTTTTATTTTCCTGTGTGGTCGATCCCCATAAACATATTTCAAAGCATAAATTTGTATGAATTAAGGTAAAGTATAAATTTAATAAAATATTACGTGCAAGATGATTGACTCTATAAATGGGATAGTTTAGTAGCTAAATATTTTATATGAAGGCTCCGTGATAAATCAACGGTAAAATAAATTCCTAAATATTTATAGGAAGAGACTCTAGTTAAGAATTTATTATTAACACAAAGCTTAAATTTATTATAAATTATTAATTTATTGCGTTGATGTTAGATCATGTAGTAAGATTTATTTAGGTTAAGTGGAAGTTGATTTAATAAAGACCAGTTATAAATTTTACTTAGTAAAGCGTTTAATACACTTTTGGCGAACAATAGCGGCAATAGAATAGAGCCTTCTGTTACACCTGGTTACTGATTAATTTTGGTGAAACAATTGAATTGAGACAAAGACAATAATGCCTATCTAAAAGAAAGGTAGCTATCCAATTCAGTGGCAGCCCCTAATACCATACAAAAATTTTAATTTGTTTAATAATAATGTATGGGGAACCATATCAAATGCTTTTTTGAAATGCAGAAATAAGGCTAAAACCATTTTCTTTTGAACCATTTGTATATTAATATATTCCTATATTTCATAAAGAAGTGTAGAGATGTTTTTCATTTGGCAAAAACCGTGTTGTGCACGGGAAATGAAATCATGGGAAAATATTAAATGACTCAAGCGAATAAAGAAAAGTTTTTCGAATATCTTTGAAAAAAAAAGGTAGAATAGAAATGGGTCTATAATTGTTGAAATCATTGGAATCTCCTTTCTTGAAAATTGGAATGAATTTTGCATATTTTAATTGTTTAGGGAATTTTCCTTCACAGAGAGACATATTAAAAAGTGTACAAAGGGGATAAGAAATATAGGGAGTTATACTGATAATCTTGGCGAAGACCATAAATATCCGTATTTTCGATTTTGAAAATTTGTATATTTCCACAGAAAACCACCCAAATTTGTATATTTCCAATTTCGTGCACACTTTTAGCCAAATTTTTTTGGTTTCTACCGAAAATCACCAAAATGGGTGGATTTCCAGTTTCGTGCACAGGATTGGCCAAACTTTCCTTTTTACAGGAAACCACCCTAATGTGTGTAGTTTCAATTTTGTGTACACGTTTTGCCAGATTTTTCTGTTTTCCACCTAAAACACCTAAAATTGTGTATTTCCATTTTCGTTCACACATTTCACCAAATATTCCTGTTTTCCATCGAAACCCATCCAAATTTGTACTTCCAGGTTCGAGTAGACAGTTTTTACAAAATTTTCCTCTTTTCCACAGACTATCACCCGAATGAGTGGATTTCCAGTTTCGTGCACAGGATTGGCCAAACTTTCCTTTTTACAGGAAACCACCCTAATGTGTGTAGTTTCAATTTTGTGTACATGTTATGCCAAATTTTCCTGTTTTCCTCCGAAAACCACCCAAATGGGTGCATTTCCACATTCATGAACACAGTATTGACTAAATTTACCTGTTTTCCAAAGAAAACGGCCCAAGTTAGAGTATTTCAGTTTCGCGCAAAATTTTGGCCAAATTTTTTAGTTTTGCACCAAAAACCATCTAAATCGGTGGATTTCCAATTTCGTGTACACGTTTTGCTAAATTTTCCTGTTTTACACAGTAAGGCATCCAAATTGATGGATTTCCAGTTTCGTGCACACGTTTGGCCCAACTTTCTTATTTTGTACAGGAAACAACCCAAATGAGTGGATTTCCAATTCCATGTACACGTTTTGACCAAATTTTCCTGTTTTCCACAGAAAACGATGGAAGGTAGCGTATTTCCAGTTTCGCACATACTTTTGGACATATTTTGTAGTTTTCCACCAAAAACCACCTAAATACGTGAATTTCCTGTTTCGTGCAAACATATGTCAAAATTTTCTTATTTTCAACCGAAAACCATCTTAAATGTATGCATTTTCAGTTTCGTGCAAACATTTGTCAAAATTTTCCTTTTTTCCACTGAAAACCATCTAAATGTGTTGATGTCAAGTTTTGTGCATACATTTTCCTGTTTTCCACAGAAAGGTATCCATAATGATGGATTTCCAGTTTCGTGCACACGTTTGGCCAAACTTTCCTTTTTTACAGAAACCCATCCAAATCTGTGTATTTCCAGGTTCGAGTACACAGTTTTTACATAATTTTATACAGAATGATACCCAAATAGATGTATTTCCAGTTTCGTGCACATGGTTGGCCATACTTTCTTGTTTTCTGGTGAAAATCAGCCAAGTGGATTTCCAGTATCGTGAACTTGTGTGACCAAATTTTCCTGTTTTCCACAAAAAACGACCCAAATTAGTGTGGTAAATTTCCATTTTCGCGTAAACTTCTGGTCAAATGTGTGAATTTTCAACCCAACATCTTTTTTTATAGGAAAACACCCAAATGGTTTTTTTTTATAGGAAACCAAAACTTTGCCAAAATTTTCTAATTTTCCACCAAAAACCATCTAAATTTGTGGACTTCCAGTTTCGTGCAAACATTTCGCCAAATTTTCCTGTTTTCCACAGAAAACGACGCAAGGTAGTGTATTTCCAGTTTCGCACATACTTTTGGCCAAATATTGTAGTTTTCCACCAAAAACCACCTAAATACGTGGATTTCCAGTTTTTTGCAAACATTTGTGAGACTTTTCTTATTTTCAACCGAAAACCATCTTAAATGTATGCATTTCCAGTTTCGTGCAAACATTTATCAAAATTTTCCTTATTTCTACTGAAAAATCTTAATGTGTGGATGTCAATTTCGTGCCTATATTTGGAAAAATTTTCCTATTTTCAACCGAAAACCATCCTATATGTGTATTTCCAGATTCATGAACATGTTTTGCGAAATTTTCTACCTAAAATACCCCAAAAGTGTGAATTTAGAGTTTCGTGCCAAATTTTCATGTTTTCCACAGAAACCCATCCAAACCTGTGTATTTCCAGGTTCGAGTACACAGTTTTTACAAAATTTTCCTTTTTTCCACAGAAAACGACCCAAATTAGTGTACTTCCAGTTTTGTGCAAACTTTTTGACCAATAACCACCTAAATGTGTGGATTTCCGGTTTTGTGCAAACATTTTGTGCACTGACTTTCCAGATTCATGAACATGTTTTGCCAAATTTTCTTGTTTTCTATCGAAAATGACCCAAAAGTGTGGATTTCGAGTATCGTGTACATGTTTTTCCTAACTTTCCTGTTTTCCACAGAAAACCACCCAAATTTGTTTTTTTCCAATTTCGTGCACACTTTTAGCCAAATTTTCTACTAAACACAACCCAAATGGATGGATTTCCAGCTTCGTTGCTATGTTTGGCCAAACTTTCCAGGAAACCATCGAAATGTGTGTATTTACCTTTTGGTGCACGTTTTGCCAGATTTTTCTGTTTTCCACAGAAACCCCTCCAAATCTGTCGATTTACAGTATTGTGTAAACGTTTGGTCAAATTTTCATGTTTTTCACAGAAGATCACCCAAATGGGTGGGTTTCCTGTTTGGATGTACACAATTTTGAACAAATGTTCCTGTTTCCCACTGAAAATCATGAAAACTACCCAAACGGGATGTTCTCCTGTATAATGCACACATTTGATCTATGGCTGTTTTCCACGAAAACCACCCAAGTTTTGTGCAAACGTTTGGCGAAACTTTCTTTGTTTTTTTTTTTTTACAGGAAACCACCCAAATGGGTGGATTTCAAATTTCTTGTAAACGTTTTGCAAAATTTTCCTGTTTTACACAGAATGGCATCCAAATTCATGTATTTCCAGTTTCGTTCACATGTTTGGCCCATCTTTCTTCGGACAAACATTTGGCAAAATTCTCCTGTTTTCTGCTAAAAAAAACAAACCATCTATAT
>JAHWFO010111614.1:59009-80692 GCA_023313115.1 Rhysida immarginata | reverse complement strand
CTATAAAATAAAAGGTAAGTTTTGCCAAACGTGTGCACGAAACTGGAAATGCATCCATTTGGGAGGTGTTCTGTGGAAATCAGGTAAATTTTGTTAAAACAGTGTACATGAAACTGGAAAAACACATTAGGGTGGGTTTATGATGAAAAGAGGAACATTTTGCAAAATATATGCACGAAACTGGGAATACATAAGTTTGTCCAGTTTTCTGTGGAAAAAAGGAATGATTTGCCATACATGTTCATGAATCTGGAAATCCACACATTTCGGAGATCTTCGATGAAAAACAGGAAAATTTGGCAAAAAGTCGGCACAAAACTAGAAATACATACACTTAAGTCGTTTTCTGTGGAAAACAGAAAATCCGGGAAAACGTGTACACGAAATTGGAAATTCACCCAATTGGCTGGCTTTTGGTGGATAACAGGAAAATGTTTGCACGATAATGGAAATCGACAGATTTTTCCTGTAAAATAAAAGGGAAGTTTTAGCAAACGTGTGCACGAAATTGGAAATCCACGCATTTGGTTGGTTTTCTGTGGAAAACAGGAAAATTTCGCATAATATTTACATGAAACTGGAAAACCACAAATTTTGGTGGTTTCCTGTAAAATAAAAGGGAAGTTCCACCAAACGTGTGGACGAAACGTGAAATCCATCCATTTAGGTGGTGTTATGGGGAAAATAGCCGAATTTGGCTAAAAGTGTGCTTGAAATTGGTAATCCACACAATTAGGTGCTTTCGGTGGAAAACAGTAGAGTTTGGCCAAACATCTGCACGAAACTGGAAATCGACCTATTTGGGTGGGTTCCTGTAAAATAAAAAGGAAATTTTGCCAAACCTGACACGAAATTGTAATCCCTTCCATTTGGATCATTTTCTGTGGTAAACAGAAAATCTGGAAAAACGTGTTTACGAAATTGGAAATCCACCCATTTGTTTGGTTTCCTGGTAAAAAACAGAAATATTAGATCAAAACTATGTATACATAAATTGGAAATTCAAGCATTTGGTTGGCCTTCTGTGGAAAACAGGAAAATTTGGTCAAAAGTTTGCACGAAACTGGAAATTCACACATTTAGATGGTTTTCAGTGGGAAAGAGGAAAATTTTGACAAATGTGTGCACGAACGGCAAATTCATACATTTGGGTAGTTTTCAGTAGAACACAGGAAAATATTGACAAATGTTTGCACGAAACTGGAGATAGACAAGCTTGGGTCGTTTTCTATGGAAAACATGAAAATTTGGCCAAAAGTTTGCAAGAAACTAGAAATCCACACACATCAGCGGATTTTTGTGGAAAACAAGATAATTTGGCCAAATATGTGCTCAAAACTGGAAATCCACAGGTTTGGGTATTTGCCTGTAAAAAAAGACACTTGTCTCAAACGTGTGCATGAATCTGGAAATCCAACAATCTGGATCCCTTTCTCTGTTAAACAGAAAAATTTGGTCAAAACTGTGTACACGAAACTGGAATTTCACCCAGTTGGCTGGCTTTCGGTGGATAACAGGAAAATTTGGTTTAAACTCTGTACATCTAAACTGGAAACCCACGCATTTTGGTGGTTTTCAGTGAAAAACAGCTGAATTTAGTCAAATGTTTGCACGATAATGGAAATCGACAGATTTTCCCTGTAAGATAACAGGGAAGTTTTAGCAAAAGTGTGCACGAAACTGGAAAAACATCCATTTGGTTGGCATTCTGTGGAAAACAGGAAAATTTGGCCAAAGTTTGCAAGAAACTGGAAAACCAGACACATCGGATGATTTTTGTGGAAAAACAAGAGAAATTGGCCAAATATTTGCTCAAAACTGGAAATCCACTCATTTGGGGGTTTCTGTAAAATAAAAGGGAAGCTTGGCCACACGTGTGCACGAAACTGGAAATCCATCCATTAGGTTGGTGTTGGGTGGAAAACTGGAACATTTTTTCAAAGCAGTGTACACGAAACTGTAAATCCACACATTTAGATGGTTTTCAGAGGAAAACTAGAGAATTTGGCAAAACGTTTTCATGAATCTGGAAATCCACCCGTTCGGGTGGCTTTCGGTGGAAAAAGAGAAAAATTTTGCCAAATGTTTGCACGAAATTGCAAATTCGCACATTTGAGTGGTTTTCTGTGGTAAACAGCAAAATTTGACAGAACGTGCTCATGAATCTGGAAATCCCCCAATTTAGATGGTTTTTGGAAGAAAACCAGGGAAAATTTAGACAAATGTGTGCACGAAACGGTAAATTCATACATTTCAGTGGTTTTCATTGGAAAAAAGGAAAATTTCGCCAACAGTTTGATCGAAACTGGAATTAAGCACACCTGGATCGTTTCCTGAGGAAAACATGAAAATTTGGCAAAACTGTGTACACGAAACTGGAAAACCCACGCTGTTGGGTGGTTTTCAGTGAAAAACGGAGAATATGGCCAAACGTTTGCAAAAAAATGAAAATCGACAGATTTGGGTATTTTGCTATAAAATAAAAAGTAAGTTTTGCCAAACGTGTGCACGAAACTGGAAATCCACACATATGGGTGGTTTTCTGGTGGAGAACAGTGTTCATTATATTGGAAAACCAAGCATTTGGTTGGCTTTCTGTGTAAAACAAGAGAATTTAGCCAAATTTTTGCTCAAAACTGAAAAGCACAGATTTCGGTGGTCTCCTGTAAAAATAGGAAAGTTTAGCCTATCCTGTGCACGAAACGTGAAATACATCCATTTGGGAAACTGGAAATACACACACTTGGAACGTTTTCTGAGGAAAACAGTAGATCTGGAAAAACGTGCACATGGAATTGGAAATCCACCCATTTGGTTGGTTTCCTGGTGGAGAACAGGAATGTTAGATCAAAACTGTGTACATTAAATTATAAATCCAAGCATTTGGTTGCATTTCTGTAAATAAAAGGGAAGTTTGGCCAAGCGTATGCACAGAACTGTAAATCCGTCCATTTGGATGCTCAGATACAGTATTGTGGATACTCAGATATATGATCCCATACGAGATCCAGAAAAGCAATTGTACTATCATCTGTAAGAAGATCAAATAAAAAAAAAAAAACAACTAGACTTACCACACCCTACTATTCCAAGAAATTTCTCGCAACCACGATATAACATTCGCATTTAACAACATAACAAGAACACATAAATGAATCTCAATAACAAAATTTTTTATTTATTACCTTCTTTGTGTTGTTTAGACTAATTTCCATAGGTGGTTACAAATTTTGTTTTTCCAATTCTTTTTACTTCTACAGTCGCAATTTAAAATTATTTCTATATTATTCTTCCCTTTCAACAAAGCCCTTGCATGTCTAATAAAAGTTCATCTAATTAATCTACGTTTTCCCTCTTTTACATAAAAAGGATGCTTTTCCCGTACACTTTACTAAAAACTTTTTTAAAAAAGATGTTTCTCTCACATATAAAAGATTTCACTATAAACTCTAACCTTAATCGCAATCCAAAACATTAACCTAGCCTAATCCTCCTATGCACTTGTTTTGAAAGTAGTGGGCTCTTTGGGCCCATCTTTTCCTCCCATTAACCCAAGACAGAATATACGACATTATTTTTGTCAGATCACTTATAATGGGGGTCATAAACATCTATAACTTACTGGAGTATTGGTATAAAACGTTGGTGTATCATAGATACTCTCTCTATTAAAAACATTTTACGGTAAATCAAACAGAACTTGTTTGTAAAATCACTTTTTTTATGAATATTTTGTCTTTTTATTATTTCTTTTGTAATGGAAAACGTGAAAATCTGGCAAAACGTGACCACAAATCTGGAAATTCATCCTTATGGGTGTTTTTTGGTAGGAAAGCTGGAAAATTTTGCGAAAACAGTGTAGACGAAACTGGAAATACACACATACGGGTGGGTTTCTGTGGATAACAGAAAACCTAGAAAAACGTGTACACGAAACTGGAAATCCACCCATTTGGCTATTTTCCTGGCGTTACACCCGAATGTTAGGTCAAAACTATGTACAAGAAAACTGTAAATCGATCCATTTTGGTGGTTTTCGGTGCAAGAGGGGAGAATTTGGATAAAATTTACATGAAACTGGAAAGCCATAGATTTTGGTGGTTTCCTGTAAAATAAAAGGAAAGTTTCGCCAAACATGTGGACGAAACGTGAAATCCATCTATTTGGGTGGTGTTATGGGAAAACGGGAAAATTTGTCCAAAAGTGTTGGGTGGTTTTCAGTGAAAAACAGGAGAATTTTGACAAATGTTTGCACAAAAATGGAAATCGACAGATTTTTCCTATAAAATGAATCGGAAGTTTTACCAAACGTGTAAACGAATCTGGAAATACACACATTTGGGTGGCTTTCTGATGAAAAGAGGAACATTTGGCAAACTACATGCACGAAAAAGGAAAGTTTGACCAAACATGTTCACGAAACTGGAAATCCACACGTTTGGGAAATTTAACGGTGAAATACAGAAAATCTGGAAAAACGTGTACACGAAATTAGAAATCCAACCAAGTGGGTGATTTTCTGGGGGAAAATAGGAATATTAGGTCAAAACAGGAAAATTTTGCCTACAGTTTGCACGAAACTGGAAATACACAAAGTTGGGTCATTTTCTGTGGAGAACATGAAAATTTGGCAAGACGTGTCCACGAAATTGGAAATCCTCCCATTTAGGTGGTTGCCTGTAAAAAAAAAAAAAACAGTTTCCTCAAACGTGTGCACGAATCTGGAAATCAATCAATCTTGATGCGTTTCTCTGTAAAACAGGAAAATTTTGCCAAAACTGTGTACACAAACCTGGAAATACAGACATTTGGGTGGGCTTCTGTGGAACATAGTAAAATTTTGACAAATGTGTGCACGAATGGCAAATTCATACATTTGGGTGGTTTTCAGTAAAATTTGGCCAATAGTTTGCACGATACTGGAAAAAGACAAACTTGGGTCGTTTTCTGTGGAAAACATGAAAATTTGCCCAAACGTTTGCAGGAAAATGAAAATCCACAGATGTGGTTATTTTCCTATAAAATAAAAGGTAAGTATTGCCAAACTATTGAAAATCCATCCATTTGGGAGGTGTTCTGTGGAAATCAGGAAAGTTTTGTTAAAACAGTGTACATGAAACTGGAAATACACACATTTGGGTGGGTTTATGATGAAGAGAGGAACATTTTGCCAATTATATGCAAGAAACTGGGAATACATAAGTTTGTCCAGTTTTCTGTGGAAAAAAGGAATGATTGGCGAAACATGTTCATGAATCTGGAAATTCACACATTTCGGAGATTTTCGGTGAAAAACAGGAAAATTTGGCCCAAAGTCTGCACAAAACTGGAAATACATACACTTAAGTCGTTTTCTGTGGAAAACAGAAAATCTGGAAAAACGTGTGCACGAATCTGGAAATCCATCAATCTGGATGAGTTTCTCTATAAAACAAGAAAATTAGGTCAAAACTGTGTACACGAAACTGGAAACCCACGCAGTTGGCTGGTTTTCAGTGAAAAAAGGAGAACTTGGCCAAATGTATGCACGAAACTGGAAATCCAAACATTTGGGTGGTGTTATGTGGAAACGGGAAAATTTGGCACAATGTGTGCATGAATCTGGAAATTCATCCTTATTGGTATTGTTTGGTAGGAAAAGTGGAAAATTTTGCGAAAACAGTGTAGACAAAACTGGAAATACACACATTTGGGTGGGTTTCTGTGGAAAACTATAACATTTTGCAAAATGTGCACACGAAACTGGAAATACACAAATTTGGGTGGTTTCCTGTAAAATAAAACGGAAGTTTGGCCAAACGTGTGCACAAAACTGGAGATCACACATCTGTGCACATATGGGTGGTGTTATTTGGAAAACGGGAAAGTTTGGCAAAACGCGTGCACGAATCTGGAAATTCATCCTTATAGGTGTTTTTTGGTAGGAAAACAGGAAAATTTTGCCAAAAGAGTGTACACGAACCTGGAAATACAGATATTTGGGTGGGTATCTCTTCAGCAAAATAAATATAATTTAATGGGTGGTACTTTAAAAGAAAGAACCCCAAAAGTTATGAGTAAACGTGGTTCGTTAAAAGACTTTTATATCGTTTTAAAAAATGCGATATTTATTTATAAAATTCATAAATTCTGTACAAAAGAATGTTCTATACAATATGATTTAATTGAGGAATAGGCATTGCGATCTCAATTACAAAAGAAAATATTTCTCGAAATAAAATAAAGAAATACTTTAATGTACGTTAAATACAGCAAAACACTGTAACGAGAAATATTAATTGCTACATTGAGCGAATTGAGATTAAATATAAAAAATTGAGACAGACCAATTCCTTATAAACAATAAGGAAAAGAAATTTCAAAATTCCCATTTAATGTCTAAAGAAAGACTGCGAAATAATAATTAATTATTAATGGGGAATAAGATTGAAAAAATGTGCAGCATGTCGTTTCTTAAGCGCATTATTTTTGAAATAGAATTAAAAGAAATTTCATTATTACCTTATGGGTAAACCTGCAAAACAATGGCTGCCGCGAGAAAGTGAGAAATGCAATAGGAAACTAAACATCGAATGGCCGGGTAGGCGTAATTTGCAAAGCATTGGAATGAAAATGATAAATGGAAGTTGAACGCCATGCTGCAGGCTAGGAAGGACGTGGGGGACCAGAAGGAGGGACGACTGGTCAAGCCAGAAGCTAGAAGTGGTCTGTCTGAAATAAAAAAAACAGTAACCACGGAAGGAACATCAACAATAGTTGGACATACATCCACGTGATCACGAAAATTATTCGCGAGGGACAACTAGCTGCAGACGTGGAGATTTTTTTAATTAGAAATTTATTAAAATAATATATACTCAACAATCACTGTCTGCAAAACAGTAAAAAAAACTTAAAGAATAGAAAAAATATAATAATTAATTACAAATAAAATGCTCCAGACATGCTATGGCAGAGGTTGAGTCAGTATAAATGATTGCGGGGAAGGAAACAAACTCCCCTTGTCCTAACTCGGTTTATAGCGATTATTTCGGGTTCGCATCTGCTCAGGGCGACCAAACGTTGCTTCTTAGATGACCAGGTTATGGTATTTTCCCCTATTTTGATCAAAATTCCAGAGTATCTTTTACTCTGTGGGGTGACACACCAGCTAGCATCAGCGAATGCGCACAAAGGACCCGTAGATGGGGTAAAAACGAGTGATGTGTCGCATGTTTGTTTAAGATAAGAAGCGACGCCCTTAAGAGCAGTCATATGCAAATGTGTAGGCGATTTAGCATATGTCCACAGCCTAGTAATTGCAAAAGCTATATCCGGCCATGTGCAAGTCATTACATACATTAAGGAGCCGAGAAGTGATTGGTAATTGGTGGAAACGACCGGTTGTGAATCAGCAGTATCATCAAGGTTCACATGAGGGCTTAATGGCATGGTCTTTGGTTTGATATAATGTGCCTGTGACAGATGAATTGAACCGATCACTTGTGACACATTTATACCTAGCAGATGCTTTACCACTCCTAACTCTACGAGGTCGATTTCTTATTTCACTTTGTCCATGATGGAGGTTTGGATGGAAACATTTGTTGTTGCTGCCACGATGTCATCCACGTAGACTGTTAAGAGAATGGTGCACCCAGCATTGGTGTAGTAGAAAAAACAATCGTCTGCTCTGGATGGAGTGAATTTTAATCGGGTAAGAAGCTGACACAATTTTACGTACCAGCATCGTCCACTTTGTTTGAGGCCGAAAAGTGAATTACGCAATTTGCAGACGTGATTAACTGGCGTTGATAATCCCTTGGGTGGAGATAGATATATGGTGTGGTCTATCAGTGCGTGAAGATATGCACATTTGACGTCATACTGGCGCAGTGACATCCCTGTATTTGCAGCTATGGCAAACAGTAAGCAGAGGCATTCCATTCTGATGACAGGTAAGAAAGGTAACTCATACTGGCTCCCATAGACCTGTGACGAGCCGATAGCCACCAACCTTGCCTTGAATCTGGACACCAAACCATCACGATTGTATTTGATGCGATAGATCCATTTGCTCTTTAAAATTTTGACATTTGGTGGTGGAAGCTGTAAATCGCAGACATGATGAAGCATGAGTGAATTCAATTCATCTTGCATGGCCTCTTCCGATTGATGGTGTTGGGGAGAAGCAAATGCTTGTTCATAAGACTGGGGTGTGATTGGCGGAGTGATTAGCAAGTCGGAGTCAGTAAAGTCAGGATGACATAAGGCGGCACGCTGTTTTTCTGACTTCTCTTTTAATCTTTGTGAACGTCGTAATACCGGTTGTGGGACTTCAATGGGTGGTTGGTTCACTGGTGATTCAGACGAACAAACTGGAGCATCTTCCATCGATGTGGTTTCTGATGGAGGTGTGACCACTAGCGTGTCCTCAGTATCAGATAAGACCTGCATTCTTGTCTCGTCTAATGTTAAAGTGGGTGAGATTGGCGGTACGCTCTGAATGATATGTGGTTCATCAGGCTGTGGTTCCATGTGAATTGGAAATACCAGAAAAACAGATGATGGATCTGATTTTCTTGTAAACTCTAGAAATACTTTAGGAAAGAAACGAACGGTACGTGCTCATAAAAACTTGGTTTCTTTTTGGACCATTTGTCTTTAGGGGACTTAGTTTGACCTCGTCTAGGCAAAGAATACAGATTAAATGCTGCTGTAGTCGCAGCACGGCCCCAGAATCGGTGCGGAACTTTAGACGATGTAAGAAGAACTCGAATTCCATCGCAAATGGAGCGTACAGTTCTCTCAGCAACACCATTTGACTGGGGGTACTCAGGAACAGTGAATTGTTGAGATATGCCTTGCTTCGTACAGAACTCACCTGGCTCAATTCTGGTGAATTCTGTCCCATTATTGGAACGTATATACGCCAGATTTTGTCTTGTAGAGCGTTGTAGCTTTAGTATTAAGTCTATTAACGCTTTTGGCACTTCACTTTTTGTTAAAGTAGCACAAACGAAAGTTTTTCATGAGAAATCATCAACGGCTACTAACAGGAATTTGTTTCCATGGATAGAAGTGGTAGGCATCTTATCTGGTACAGAGGGTAGATTATCGCAAGCGATAATCTGTGGCACCTACTCCTACGAGGGAGTTTTGCGCCATCCCATTAATAACGACTGCTACGAGATGACAGTAGCAGTCGGGACCGACGGCTTAACGTGCCCTCCGAAGCACGGGGGGTTTCATGATGGAAGAGCTGCTGGGGATAAACGAACCGGAGGCTGTCACCAACCACTAGAACACCAGCTATGGTCAATCGGCAAATGGGTCAGACCAAAGTCCTCCAACAGCCGCGCCCCAAATAGCTGTCCCGCCAGCGGTGGCCCTCAAGCCCAGGCCGTCACCCAACCAGCATCTGGCCGCGCCTGAAGTTGCTGAACTCCATCGATTGGCAAGCCAACCGACGAGACAACCAGGCCACGGCCACCCCCAGTGGTAGGCATTGGTCCCACTGTATCCACGTCAAGTAGCTGTAAAGGACGGGTTGACCGTTGACCTTGTACAATGTTGTGAGGGGCGTTGCATAATCGTGCCTGAAGGCATGCAACACATGGTTGGTCATCAATTAACGGCGGCAAAACTTCAAGACCGCGCATGCTATGGTGTTTCACGGTTGCGTTGAGTTTTTTGATGACAGATGACCCAATGCATTGTGATTGTCACTATAAGTGACAGCCATTGAAAGTAATGGGGGGTCCGGGAAAAGTGAATGGTTATTTGAGACCACGGGAAGGAACGGGAGGCCTTCCATGCCCTCCTGCGCAGCGATGGTCGTGCCCTTGGGTGAAGTAGTGGAATAACCAGTTGGGCCAAAAAAGAAGACTGTAACCCTGCTTTGATAATTGACTCATGGAGACAAGATTAAGGCACGCGTTTGGGGCATAAAGCGCGTCATGGAGTTTTTAAACTGCTCCTGAATATAATAGTATGCTTACCGCACCAGTACCGCTGGCAGCAATCGTTTTCTTAGGGTCTGCAATATGTATCCGCTTATGGCAGCTTTGAAAAGAATCAAAGAAATGTTTTTCTTTAATTACGTGAAATGAGCTGCCCGTGTGAACTATCCAATCCTTGTTTGGAACACCAACACAGTTGGCTGCAGGTTTCTTGATTTGTCCTCTTGTACCCGATTTGGGAGGCTTACACTTAGGACATGAAGCTGATGCGCTTTGTTGATGCAGGATCCTGTGAACGAGAGGGTATTGCGGTGTGTGAAGCGGCTGGACCTGCAGTAGTGGGATAAATTTTGGACGGACAAACCGTTTTTACGTGTCCTCGGCCTCCACCATTATGGCATGTTACGTCATTTGTTCGAAGGGCATTTACGGGACACGGGGAAGAAACAGAGGTGGCACACGAGGCTACACCTATTGAGGAATTTAGTGTGGTGTGGTCCTTAAAAACCACAATTAGTAGACTCAGGAAGGTTTCAATTGACATTGATGGGTTTGATTGGACCGCGAGTCTCAATGCAGTATATGTTGCGGATAGCGCTCTTGCTGCATATGGTCAATCAAAATTTTATCATCTCAACGGATTTGTAGCGCTCTTGCTGCATAGGCATTCGGATCATCAGCGTCTAAGAAACGCAAGGCTGAGTGACGCCGCATTATTTCAGCCTGTGTCACTGAATCCGGCCTTCCATATCGACGCCTAATTGCGTCCCACAATGTATAGGGATTGTCATCTTGAAGCATGATGACAATATCATCACTCACCATACACAGGAGGTAATGCCGTACTCTTGCCCAATCAAGGTGCATGGATGAGCTGGCTGATACTTCTGTAGGGAGAGAGATCTTTTCGTGGACGTTTTTCGCTAGTGCTTTGGTTAAAACATTGGATATAATTGGCACTCATTAGCCTGGGGGGGGGGGGGGCAACGACCCTCTTCAAAATATGATTCCTCCGTATTGTATTAAAATAAAAGAAAGAAACCAGGAACCATATGTTACCATATGTTCATAGGGGGAAGCAAAATAAATAAAATTTAATGGGTGGTACTTTAAAAGAAAGAACCCAAAAGTTAAGAGTAAACGTGGCTCTTTAAAAGATTTTTATTTTGGTTTAAAAATTGCGATATTTATTTATAAAATATAAAAATTCTGTTCAAAAGAATGTTCTATACAATATGATTTAATTAAGGAATAGGCATTGCGATCTCAATTACAAAATAAAATATTTCCCAGAATAAAATAAAGAAATACTTAAATGTACGTTATATATAGCAAAACACTGTAACGAGAAATATTAATCACTACATAGAGCGAATTAATATTAAATATAAAAAAAATTGAGACAGACCAATTCCTTATAAAGAATAAGGAAAAGAAATTTCAAAATTCCCATTTAATGTCTAAAGAAAGACTGCGAAATAATAATTAATTATTAATGGGGAATAAGATTGAAAAAATGTGCAGCATGGCATCTCTTATTCGCGTTATTGTTGAAATAGCATTAAAAGAAATTTCATTATTACCTTATGGGTAAACCCGCAAAACTGAGAAACTAAACTTCGAACGGCAGGGTAGGAGTAATTTGCAGAGCATTGGAATGAAAATGATAAATGGAAGTTGAACGCCATGCTGCAGGCTAGGAAAGACGTGGAGGACCAGAAGGAGGGATGACTGGTCAAGCCAGAAGCTAGAAGTGGTGTGTCTGAAATAAAAAAAACAGTAACCACAAACAGGAAAGAACATCAACAATAGTGGGACACACATCCTCGTGATCACGAAAATTATTCGCGAGGGACAACAAGCTGCAGACAGTGATAATCACGTGGAGATTTTTTAATTAACATTTAATAAAACAATATATACTCAACAATCACAGTCTGCAAAACAGTAAAAAAAAACCTAAAGAATAGAAAAAATAGAATAATTAATTACAAATAAAATTATATCTATTTTTACATAAAAAATATGAGTTTTCCCGAACAGTTTCTGTGGTACACAGGAAAATTTTGAGAAATGTGTGCACGAAACGGTAAATTCATACGTTTGGGTGGTTTTGAGTAGAAAAAAGGAAAATTTGGTCAAAAGTTTGCACGAAACTGAAAAAAGAAAAGCTTGGGTCGTTTTCTGAGGAAAACATGAAAATTTGGCCAAATCTTTGCAGGAAAATGAAAATCCACAAATTTGGCTATTTTCCTATAAAATAAAAGGTAAGTAATGCCAAACTTGTGCACGAATCTGGAAATCCATACATTTGGGAGGTGTTTTGTGGAAATCAGGCAAATTTTGTTAAAACAGTGTACATGAAACTGGAAATACACACATTTGGGTGGGTTTATGATGAAAAGCGGAACATTTTGCGAAATATATGCACGAAACTGGGAATACATCCTTCCTTAATCCAAACATGTTCCTTAATCTGGAAATCCACACATGTGAAAAACAGAAAAATTTGGCCAAAATTTGGCACAAAACTGGAAATACACACGCTTAGGTCGTTTTCTGTGGAATAGAGGATAGTTTGACCAAAGATGTTCATGAAATTGAGAATACACCGATTTGGTTACCTTTCTGTGGAAAACAAGAAAATTTGGCCAAAAGTTTGCAAGAAACTGGAAATCCACACACATAGGTGGATTTCTGTGGAAAACAAGAGAATTCGGCCAAATTTTAGCTCAAAATTGGAAAACCACAGATTTGAGTGGTTTCCTGTAAAATAAAATGGAAGTTTGGCCAAACTTGTGCACGAAACTAGAAATACGACATTTAGATGGTTTTCAGTGGAATAGAGGATAGTTTGACCAAACATGTTCATGAAATTGAGAATACACCTATTTGGGTGGTTTCCCGTAAAAATAGGAAAGCTTGGCCAATCCTGTGCACGAATCTGGAAATTCATCCTTACGGGTGTTTTTGGTGGAAAACAGGAAAATTTGGCCAAAATTGTGCACGGATTTGTAAATCCTTCCATTTGGGTGGGTTTCTGTGGTAAACAGGAGCATTTGGCGAAATGTTTGCAAGAAATTGTAAATACACACATTTAGATGTTTTCGGTAGAAACCAGAAAAATTTGGTTAAAACAGTGCACGAAACTGGAAATATACAAGTTTGGGTGGTTTTCTGTGGCAAAGAGGAAAATTTGGTCAAACTTGTAATCATGAATTTTTATTCCACCCATTCGGTGAAACAAGAGGAAAAATTTGCCAAACGTTTGAACGAAATTTGAAATACACACATTTGGATGTTTTTCAGTGGAAGAGGAAAATTTTGCCAAATGTTTTCACGAAACTGGAAATGCACACAATTATTTCCCGCTGGAAATAAATGGGAACCTCATATATTTAAGTGGTTTTCAGTGGAAAACCGGTAAATTTGGCCCAAAGTTCGCACGAAACCAGAAATACACACACCTGGGTCGTTTTCTGTGGAAAACATGAAATGTTGGCAAAACGTGTACACGAAATTGGAAATCCATCCATTTGGGTGGTTGCCTGTAAAAAAAAAAAAGACAGTTGGTTCCAACGTGTTCAACGTGTTCAATTTGGATGCCTTTCTCTGTAAAACAGGAAAATTTGGTCAAAACTCTGTACAAGAAACTGGAAATTCACCCGGGTGGTTTCATGTATAAAAAAAAGAACAATTTGGTCAAATGTGTTCACAAAATTGGTAATCCATCCATTTCATTTGCTTTCAGTGGAAAACAGGAAAATTTGGTTTAAACTATGTACATCTATGCTCGAAACCCACGCAATTGCGTGGTTTTCAGGGAAAAACAGGAGAATTTAGCCAAATGTTTGAATGAAAATGTAAATTGACAGATTTGGCTATTTTCCTATAAAATATAAGAAGTGTGCATGAAACTGGAAATCCATCCATTTGATTGGTATTCTGTGGAAAACAAATATTTTTTATCAAAGCAATGAACACGAAACTGGAAATACACACAGTTGGGTGGGTTTCTGAGGAAAAGAGGAATATTAGGCCAAAAGTCTGCATGAAACTGGAAACCCACCCATTTGGGTGGTGTTATTTTGAAAACGCGAAAATTTGGCAAAATGTGTGCAAGAATCTGGTAATTTATCCTAATGGGTGTTTTTTGGTAGGAAAACAGGAAAACATTGCCAAAACAGAGTAGACGAAATTGGAAATTCACACATTTGTGTCATTTTGAAGTTTGGACAAACGTGTGCACGAAATTGTAAATCCTTCCATTTGGGTGGTTTTCTGTGGAAAAAAGGAAAGTTAACCCGGCGTCACTCGCGCCAAATTTAATAACAGCACTACTCGCGCTGCGGTGTTTACACCGCACTTTTTAACTGTGATTTTATTTAATAAAAAAAAGAACTTAGTAAGATAACATAACATAAAATATTATTTATTATACTTTTATAAAATCCTTTATGCCAAAATTCTCCGTTAATCATTATAAATAATCATCACTAATTCATCATCGCGGAGAATGCGTCACTCGCGCCAAATTTTATAACAGCATTGCCCGCGCTGCGGTGTTTACACCGCACTTTTTAAAAGTGATTTTAAAAGTGATTTTATTTGATAAAAAAAGAACTCAGTGCAATTTTATTTGATAGCACAAGATATTGCAATTTATGAGCACATATACGAATTAGAAGAAAATAAGTGATTTTACAGTGATTTTTAAGAAATCATATTTATGTCAAAGATTTACTTACATGACTGCTCGCGCAGCGGTGTTTGCACCGCAAAGTGAGACCAAGCGTAGAAAACATAGCTTTAATGTTCATTTTCGATAAAATGAATGATATCAACATCGGCGCTATCTGTTGCCAATAAGTTGTACTTGAAATACACGGAAGTAATCACAAGCTAGCGCCTCTGTATGATGAGCTATATCAAAAAAATCAAAAAGTGCGGTGTAAACACCGCTCGCGCGAGTGACGCCGGGTTAAACAAAACATGTTCAAGAAACTCGAAATCCACACATTTGAGTGATTTTCGGCAGAAAACATGAAAATTTGGCCAAAATTTTGCACATAACTGATAATACACTAACTTGGGTGGTTTTCTGTAGAAAACAGGAAAATTTGGTCAAACTTGTATTCATAAATCTGGAAATCCACCCATTTGGATGCCTTTCTGTGTAAAACAATTTCGCAAAACGTTTTAATGAATGTGGATATCCCCCAATATGGGTGGGGTTTTTGGTGGAAAATTAAAAAATTTGGCCAAAAGTTTGTGCGAAACTGGAAATACACTAACTTGGGTCTTTATCTTGGTCAATACGGTGTTCACGACTCTAGAAATCCACCCATTTGGGTGGTTTCCTATAAAAGAAGAAAGTTGATCCAAACACATGCACGAAATTAGAAATCCACACATTTGAATGATTTTCAGCGGAAAACAGGAAAGAATGGCCAAACATGTGCATGAAACTGGAAATTCATCAATTTGGATAACTTTCCGCTTTAAAAAAGAAAATTAGGTTAAAACTGTGTACAAGAAACTAGAAATCCACACATTTGGAAGTTTTCGGTGGAAAACAGGTAAAGTTGACCAAATGGGCACGAAAATGAAAATCCAGAGATTTGGTTCAATTCCATTAAAATAAAAGGAAAGTTTAGCTAAACGTGTGCACGAAACTGGATATCCATCCGGTTGGATTGTATTCCGTGGAATACAGGAAAATTGTGTCAAAACAGTGCACACGAAATTGGAAATACACACATTTTGGTAGGTTGCTGAATTAAAGAGCAACTTTTGGCGAAATGTGTGCACAAAACTGGAATACATAAATTTGGGTGGATTTCTGTGGAAAACATGAAAATTTGGCAAAACGTTTAAACGAAATTGGAAATCCTCCCATTTGGGTGGTTGCCTAAAAAAAAAAGACAGTTGGCCCACACGTGTGCACGAATCTGGGAATCGATAAATCTGGATGCCTATCTCTGTAAAACACGAAAATTTGGTCAAAACTGTGTACACGAAACTGTAAATTCACCCGTTTCGGTGGCTTTATGTAAAAAAAAAGAAGAGTTTGGCCAAGTATGTGAACAAACTGGAAATCCATCTATCTGGGCGGTGACATGTAGCAAACGGAAAATTTGGCAAAACGGGTGCACGAATCTGGAAATTCGTCCTTATGGGTATTTTTTGGAAGGTAAAACAGTAAAATTTTACCAAAACATTGTACACGAAACTAGAAATACACACATTTGGTTGGGTTGCTGTGGAAAACAGGAAAATTTGGTGAAATGTGGACACGAAACTGGAAATACACAAATTTGGGTGGTTTTCTGTGGAAAACAGGAAAGTTTGACCAAACATGTTCACGAATTTGAAAATACACCCACTTTGGTGGTTTCCTCTAAAATAAAAGTGTAATTTCACCAAACGTGTGCACGAAACGTGAAATCCATCCAATTGGGTAGTGTTATGTGGAAAACCTGAAAATTTGACAAACTTGTGCACGAATCTGGAAAATCATCCTTATGGCTGTCTTTTTGTGGAAAACAGCAAAATTTGGCCAAACATGTGCACGAAACTGGAAATAAATCTACTAAAAGGGAAGTTTGGCCAAACCTGTGCACGAAATTGCAACCCTTCCATTTGGGTGATTTTCTGTGGAAAACAGAAAACCTGGAAAAACGCGTACACGATATTGGAACTCGCCCCATTTGGGTGGTTTCCTTGTAGAAAACAGGAATATTAGGTCAAAATTGTGTACATTAAATTGGAAATCCACGCATTTAGTTGGCTTTCTGTGGAAAACAGGAAAATTTTGTCAAATGCTTGCATGAAACTGGAAATCCACACACATACGTGGATTTCTGTAGAAAACAAGAGAATTTGGCCATTTATTTACTCAAAACTGGAAATCCACATATTTGGGTGGTCTCCTGTAAACTAAAAAGGACGTTTGCACGAAACTGGAAATCCACAGACTTCGGTGGTTTCCTGTAAAATTAAAGGGAAGTTTGGCCAAACGTGTGCACAAAGCGTAAAATCCATCCATTTGGGTGGTGTTATGTGGAAAACGGGAAAATTTGGCAAATCGTATGCACGAATCAGGAAATACACAAATTTAGGTGTTTTCCTTATAAAAACCGGAAAGTTTGACCAAACGTGTTCACGAAATTGAAAATCCACACAATTGGGTGATTTTCACTGGAAAACGGGAACATTTGACTAATGGTGTGCACGAAGTTGGAAATACACTCATTTAGATGTTTTCAGGGGAAAGAAGAAAAAAATTTGGCTAAAACAGTGCATGAAGCTGGAAATATACAACTCTGTATGGCTTTCTGTGGATAGTTGCGCCGACCATGTTCATGATTTTTGGTAGAAAACAGGTAAAATTTGACAAATCTGTATTCAAAATTTGGTCAAAACGTGTTCACGGAAATGGAAATCCACAGATTTGGGAAAATTTCTGTAAAATGAAATGAAACTTTAGCCAAACATGTGCAAGAAACTGGAAATCCACACAGTGTTATGGTATTCTGTGGAAGAGTAGAAAATCTGGCCAAAGGTTTGCACGAAATTGGAAATACAAGTTTGGGTGGTTTTCTGTGGAAAACAGGAAAATCTGGTCAAGCCTGTATTCATGAATCTGGAAATCCTCCCATTTTTGGCAGACAGAGAGGAAAATTTTGCCAAATGTGAACACGAAACTGAAAATCTACACATTTAGGTGGTTTTCTGTGAGAAACAGAAAATCTGGAAAAACGTTTACACAAAATTGGAAATCCACCCATTTGGGTGGTTTCCTGGTGGAAAACAGGTATATTAGGTCAAAACTATGTACATTAAATTGGAAATCCAAGCAGTTGGTTGGATTTCTGTAAAATAAATGGGGAGATTGGCCGAATTCAGCAAATAAAATTCACCAAATTGTAAAATAAAACTGGGAATTCACCTGCTTGGGTATTTTCATGTATAAAAAAAGAGAACAATTGGCCAAATCCAATCCATTTGAGTGGTGTGTTGTGGAAAACTAAAAAAATTTTCTCAAAATAGTGTACAAGAATCTGGAAATACGCGCATTTGGGTGGGTTTCTGTGGAAAACAGGAATATTTGGCGAAATGTGCACACGAAATTGAAAATACACCAATTTGAATCGTTTCCAGTAAAAATAGTAAAGTTTTGTCAAACTTCACAAACAAACAGGAAATCCATCCATTTTAGTGGTTTTCAGATGAGAATTTGGTCAAATATTTGCACGTAACTGGAAATCCACAGATTTTGGTGGTCTCCTGTAAAATAAAAGGGAAGTTTGGCCAAACGTGTGCACTAAAATATAATGCCTTCCATTTAGGTGATTTCGTAGAAACCAGAAGAATTTTAATAAAAGAGTGCATGAAACTGGAAATATACAAGATTGCGTGGTTTTCTGTGGAAAACAGGACAGTTACGCTAAACGTGTTCACGAAATTCGAAATCCACACATTTGGGTGAATTTTGGTAGAAAACAGGAAAATTTGACAAAACCTGTTCATGAATCTAGAAATCCATCCATTTGGGTGGTTTTCATAGGAAAAAAAAATTTTGCCAAATGTTTGCATGAAACTGGAAATCCACACAAAAGAAAAGAAAAAAAGAAATCTGTGCAAAACTGGAAATACTCTAACTTGGGTCGTTTTCTGCGAAAAATAGGAAATTTTGGCCAAGCATTTCCGAGAGACTGGAAATCCACACACATAGGGAAAAATCCAAGAGAAATTGGCCAAATATTTGCTCAAAACTGGAAGGCCTAAGATTTGGGTGGTTTCCTGTAGAATAAAAGGGAAGTTTGGCAAATGGTGTGCACAAATATGGAAATCCATCCATTTGCATGGTGTTTTGTGGAAAACAGGAAAATTTGACAAAACGTGTGCACGAATCTAGAAATTCATCTTTGTGGGTGTTTTTAGAAGGAAAACAGGAATTTTTTGTCAAAACATTTACAAGAAACTGGAAATACACACATTTGCGTGGTTTCCTCTAAAAATGGGAAAGTTTGGCCAAACGTAGCAGCAAAACTGGAATTCCATCCATTTTGGTGGTGCCAGAGATGTGCATAAAAGTGGTAATCCACAGATTTTGGTGATTTCCTATAAAATAAAAAGGAATTTTGGCAAAATGTATGCACGAAACTGGAAATCCTTCCATTTGGGTGGGTTTCTGAGGAAAACAGGAGCATTTGGCTAAAAATGTGCAGAAACTCGAAATATACAAATTTGGATGGTTTTCTGTCAGAAAAAAGAAAGTTTTGTGAAACATGTTCACTAAACTGGAAATCCACACATTTGGGTGATTTCCGTTGGAAAACAGTAAAGTTTGGCCATGAATCAGGAAATTCATCCTTATGTGTGTTTTATGTTAGGAAAACTGGAAAATTTTGCCAAAGCAGTGTGCACGAAACTGGAAATTCACCTGCTTGGATGGTTTCATGTATAAAAAAAAGAGAACAATTGGCCAAATCCAATCCATTTGAGTGGTGTCTTGTGGAAAACTAAAAAAAATTTTTCAAAATAGTGTACAAGAATCTTGAAATACGCACATTTGGGTGGGTTTCTGTAGTATGAAAAGGAAGTTTGGCCAAACCTATGCACAAAACTGGAAATCCATCCATTTGGGTAGTGTTATGTGGATAATGGGAAAGTTTGGCAAAACGTGTGCCCTTATCAGGAAATACACAAATTTCGGTGTTTCCTTTTAAAAACAGGAAAATTTGACCAAACATGTTCACGAAATTGAAAATCCACACAGTTGGGTTATTTTCGGTGGAAGGCCGTAAAATTTGGCCAAACATGTGCATTAAATTGGAAAAACACACATTTAGATGTTTTTCGGAAGAAACCAGAAAAATTTAGCTAAAAGTGTGCATGAAACAGGAAATGTACAAGTTTCGGTGGTTTTCTGTGGAAAACAGGAAAGTTACACGAAAATGTTCACGAAACTCGTAATCCATACATTTGGGTTGTTTTAGTAGAAAACAGGAAAATTCGACAAAACATATTCATGGATGTGAAAATCTACCCGTTTGGGTGGTTTTCGTTGGAAGAAAAGGAAGATTTTGCCAAATATTTGCGTGAATCTGGAAATCCCCCAATTTGGGTGGTTTTTGATAGAAAACTGGAAAAGTTTCCCAAATGTTTGCACTAAACTATAAATCCACACGTTTAGATGGTTTTCGGTGGAAAACAGAAAAATTTTGACAAAAATATTCACAAAACTGGAAATTCACACATTTGGGTGTTTTTTTTGTGGTAAACAGGAAAATTTGGCAAAGTGTGTTCATGAATCTGTGGAAAAAACGGGAATATTATTAGGTCAAAGCTATGTACATTAAATTGGAAATCTACGCATTTGGTTGGCTTTCATTGGAAAACAAGAAAATTTGGCCAAAAGTTTGCAACAAACTGGAAATCCACAGATTTCAGTGGTTTCATGTAAAATATAAAGGAACTTTGGCCAAACGTATGCACGAACCGTGAAATCCTTCCATTTGGGTGGTGTTATGTGGAAAACGGGAAAATTTGGCAAAAAGTGTGCACGAATCTGGAAATTCATCCTTATGGGTGTTTTTGGGTGGAAAAGTGTGCTTGAAACCTAAAATCCACCTATTTGGGTGGGTTCCTATAAAATAAACGAGAACTTTGGCGAAACGTGTGCACAAAATGGTAAATCCTTTCATTTGGGTAAGTTTCTGTGGAAAACAGGAACATTTGTCGAATTTAGGGAAATGTGTGCACGAAATTGGAAATACACAAATTTATGTGTTTTGCGTAGAAAAAAAGTACAATTTGGCTAAAAGTGTGCGCGAAACTGGACGTATACAAGTTTGGGTGTTTTCTGTTGAAAACAGGAAAATTTGGCAAAACATGTTCGTGAATCTGGAAATCAAAATAATTAGATGTATTTCAGTGGTAAACAGTAAAATTTTGTAAAATGTTTGCACGAAACTGGAAATCCGCACATTTGGGTGATTTTCAGTGGTAAACAGAAAAATTTGGCATAACGTGTTCATGAATTTGAAAATCCGCTAATTTGGGTGGTTTTTGGTGGAAAAACAGGAAAATTTTGCCAAATGTTTGCACTAAACTGGGAATCCACATATATAGGTGGTTTACTGTGGAAAACAGGAAAAGTTGGCCAAAAGTTTACACGAAACCGGAAATATAAGAAGAGTGAAAAAAAAGAAGAGTTTGGCAAAATGTGTGCACAAACCGGGAAATTGACAAATTTAGATGGTTTTCAGTGCAAAACAGGACAATTTTGTTTAAAATTTGTACATCTAAAAGGAAACCCACGCAGTTGTTTTTGTGTGGTTTTCAGGGAAAAACAGGAGAATTTGGCCAAATGTTTGCTCAAAAATGGAAATCAACATATTTGGATATTTTCCTATTAAGCAAAAAGAAAGTTTTGCGCGCAATAAAATAAAACATGGAAATCTTTCCATTTGGGTGGTGTACTGTGGAAAACAGGAAAAATTTCACAAAACAGTGAACACGAATCTGAAATACACACATTTGGGTGGGTTTCTGTGGTAAACAGGAACATTTGGCGAAATGTGCACACGAAACTTGAAATATCTACATTTAGGTGTTTTTGGTAGGAACCAGAAAAATTTCGGCTAAAAGCATAATTGCACAAGTTTGGGTGGTTTTCAGTGGAAAACAGGAAAGTTACGCCAAACATGTGCACGAAATTGGAAATTCACCCAT
>JAHWFO010111614.1:27382-50781 GCA_023313115.1 Rhysida immarginata | reverse complement strand
AATGTTTTCACGAAAATTAAAATCGACAAATTTGGATATTTTCCTATCAAAGAAAAGAAAGAAGTTTTGTTAAATATGTGCACGAATCAGGAAATACACACATTTGGGTGATTTATGGTAGAAAACAGGAAAATTTTACAAAACATGTTCATGAATCTTGAAATTCATACTTTTGGGTGGTTTTTCAGTGAAAAACAGGAAAATTTGGCCAAAACCTTGCACGTAACTGGAAATACACAAACTTGGGTCGTTTTCTGTGGAAAACTGGAAAGTTTGGCAAAACGTGTTCATGAAATTGGAAATTCACCCAACTGGGTGGTTACCTGTAAAAAAAAAGATAGTTGGCTCAAACGTGTGCACGAATCTGGAAATCCATAAATCTGGATGCCTGTCTCTGTAAGACAGGAAAATTTGGTAAATACTATGTACACGAAACTGGAAACCCACGCAGTTGGGTGGTTTTCAGTGAAAAACAGGAGAATTTGGCAAAAGTTTGCATGGAACTGAAAATACACAAACTTGAGTCTTTTTCTGTGGAATACATAAAAATATGGCAAAACGTGTATACGAAATTGGAAATCCATCCATTTGGGTGACGTTCTGTAAAAAACAGGAAAATTTTGTCAAAACAGTGAACAGGAAACTGGAAATACACATATGGGAGATTTTTGGTGAAAAACAGGAATATTTGGCCAAAAATCTGCAAAAGACTGGAAATACAAAAACTTGGGTCATTAAACGTGTGCAAGAAACTGGAAATCCATCCATTTGGGGAGTGTTATGTGGAAAACGGGAAAATTTCGTCAAAACTGTGTACACGAAACTAGAAATTCACTCGTTTTGGTAGTTTCATGTAAGAAAAAACAAAACAGTTTGGCCAAATATTTGCACAAAACTGGGGAAAACAGGAAAATTTGGATTAAACTGTGTACATCTAAACTGGAGACCCACGCTGTTGGGTGGTTTTCAGTGGAAAACAGGAAATTTGGTCAAACATGTATTCATGAAACTGGAAATCCACCAATTTGGCTGATTCTTGTTAAAAAAAAAAAGAAATTTAAGCCAAACATGTGCACGAACCTGGAAATCCATCTATTTGGATGACTTTTTGTTTAAAATTCGAAAATTTAGCAAAACGTCTTCATGAATCTGGAAATCCATTCATTCGGGTAGTTTTCGGTGGAAAAAGAAGAAAATTTTGCCAAATGTATGCACGAAACTGGAAATCCACACATTTAGATGGTTTGATGTGAAAAACAGAAAAATTTTGGCAAATATTTGCGGAAAAATTTAAATAAACACATATAGATGGTTTTCGGTGGGAAACAGTAAAATTTTGACAAAAGCTTGCACGAAACTGGAAACCCCCAAATTTGCGTGTTTATTCATGGAAAATGAGGAAAATTTTTCCAAATGTTTGCACAAAACTGGAAATACACAAACTTGGGTCGTTAAACGTGTGCTCAAAACTGGTAATTCACCCATTTGGGTGTTTTATGTAAAAAAAAAAAAAAAAGTTTGGCCAAATGTTTGCACAAAACTATAAATCCACACATTTAGATGGTTTTCGGTGGAAAACAAGAAAATTTTGACAAATGTGTGCACGAAACGGGAAAATCATACCTTTGGGTGGTTTTCAGTGAAAAACTGGAAAATTGTCCAAAAGCTTGCACGAAATTGGAAATCCCCGAATTTGGGTGTGTTTTTTTATGGAAAATCAGGAAAATTTTTCCAAATGTTTGCACGAAACTGGAAATACACACATTTAGGTGGTTTGAAGTGGAAAATATAAAAGTTTTGACAAATGTCTGCGCGATACTTTAAATAAACACATTTAGATGGTTTTCGGTTGAAAAGTAGAGAATTTTGACAAATGTTTGCGCAAAGCTATAAATCCACACATTTAGATGGTCTTCGGTGGAAAACAGGAAAATTTTGTCAAAACAGTGAACACGAAACTGGAAATACAAACATTTGGGTGGGTTTCTGATGAAAAGAGGAATATTTGGCGATATGTATGCATGAAACTGGAAACCCATCCATTTGGTTGGCTTTTGGTGGAAAACAAGAAAATTTGGTGGAAACTATGTACATCTAAACTAGAAACCCACGCAGTTGGGTGGCTTTCAGGAATAAACAGGAGTATTTGGCTAAATATTGCACAAAAATGAAAATCGACAGATTTGGAAGGTTTCCTGTAAAATAAAAGGGTAGTTTGGCCATACGTGTGCACGAAACCGGAAATCCGTCAATCTGGATGCCATTCTCTGTAAAGCAGGAAAATTTGGTCAAAACTGAAACCCACGCAGTTGTCTGGTTTTCAGTGAAAAATAGGAGAATCGAACAAATGTTTGCACGAAAATAAAAATCAAAAGATTTGGGTATTTTCCTGTAAAATAAGTGGGAAGTTTTGCCAAACGTGTGCACGAAACTGTAAATCCATCCATTTGGGAGATTTTCAGAGAAAAACAGGAAAGTTTGACCAAAAGTCTGCACAAAACGGAAATACACACAATTGGGTCGTTTTCTGTGAAAAAAAAAAGTCTTGAAAAACGTGTACCCGAAATTGTAAATTCACACATTTGGGTGGGTTTTTGTGGAACCAGAAAAATTTGGCTAGAAAAGTGCATGAAACTGGAAATATAAAAGTTTGGATGGTTTTCTGGGGAAAAAAGGAAAGTTACGCCACACATGTCCACGAAACTCAAAATCCACACATTTGGTTGATTTACGGTAGAAAACAAGAAAATTTGACAAATGTTTGCGCAAAACTGGAAATACACTAACTTCGGTCGTCTTCTGTGGAAAATTAGAAATTTGGTCAAACCTGTATACGTGAATCTGGAAATCCATGAATTTAGGTGCTTTGCTGGGAAAAAAAAAGTAAGTTGGGCCAAACATGTGTAGGAAACTGGAAATGCATCAATTTGGATGCCTTTCTGTGTAAAACACGAAAATTTGGCAAAACGTGTTCATTAATCTGCAAATCCACCCTTTCGGGTAGTTTTCGGTGGAAAAAGTGGATTATATTGTCAAATGTTTGCACGAAACTTTAAATAATCACATTTAGATGGTTTTCAGAGGAAAACTAGAAAATTTGGCTTAATGTTTGCGCGAAACTATAAAGCCACACATTTAGATGGTTTTCGATAGAAAATTTTGACAAATGTGTGAATGAAACAGGAAATTCATACCTTTGGGTGATTTTCTGTGGAAAACAGGAAAATTGGCCAAAAGCAGGCACGAAACTGGAAATCACCCAATTTGGGTGGGTTTTTTTTATGAAAATTCAAGAAAAATTTTTCCAAATGTTTACGCGAAACTTAAAACCCACATATTTAGATAGTTTTCGGTGGAAAACAAGAAAATTTTGCCAAATGTGTGCACAGAATGAGAAATTCATACTTTTGGGTCGTTTTCTGTAAAATAAAGACGTAGTTTGGCCAAAAGTTTAAACGAATCTGGAAATCAATCAATCTGGATGCCTTTCTCTGTAAAACAGGTATATTTGGTAAAAACAGTGAACACGATACTGGAAATACACACATTTGGGTGGGTTTATAATGAAAAGAGGAACATTTGTCGAAATGTATGCACGAAACTGGAAACCCATCCATTTGGTTGGCTTTTGGTGGAAAACAAGAAAATTTTGTGTAAACTATGTACATCTAAACTAGAAACCCACGCAGTTGGGTGGTTTTCAGGAATAAACAGGAGTATTTGGCCAAATATTACACGGATATGAAAATCGACAGATTTGGGTATTTTCTTATAAAATAAAAAGGGAAGTTAAGGGAAGGAAGCCTTTCTCTGTATAACAAAAAAATTTGGTAAAAACAGTTTAAACGAGAGTAGTTCAGTGTTTCATGGATAGAGTTCGTGCAAATGCATATCGAGAGGCAATGGAAGCAGGTGCGTCTTTTAATAATCGCAAATGGGTTGCGAACAAGTTAAACCGATCGGATAGATGGGTGACGAACAATTGGAAGAAAGGTTATGATAACTGCCATGCCGAATTTGTTGAGGGTAGGCCCGAGAAATTATCACAGGAAAGCAAAAACATCATTGCTAATAACAGTGGCAAAAGACGTCGCAGCTGTGTCAACGATGCACAAGAAATTAAAGCCGAAATGGATGCATGCTGTTCAAGAAGCAGGTGGTGGCCACACAAAATATTGATGTGATAAAAGCAGAAATAAACCTACTTTTTGACTATCAACTGCAGAACATTCCACTTAGTTTTGTTTATTTTCCAGACCCCTAGCAAAAGGTTATGCACAACCCTGTACATCCAAACAGGAAACTCAAGCATGCGGGTGGTTTTCAGGGAAAAACAGGAGAATTTGGTCAAATGTTTGCACGAAAATGAAAATCGACAGATTTGGGTATTGTCCTATAAAATAAACGGGAAGATTTTTCCAAACGAGTGCACGAAACTGGAAATACATCCATTTGGGTGGTGTTCTGTGGAAAATAGAAATTTTGTCAAAACAGTGAACACGAAACTGGAAATGCACACATGTAGGGTTCCTGGGGATAATATTCATAGATTTATGGTCGAGTAATTTATTTATAATTATGTTAGGTAAAAGACTGTGCCAGTGAATTATACTATTCACAAAGTTTATGATAATTTAGGTTTATCCCACTTACATAAAAGATACCTCCGCTTAAACAGGCCCGGCCTAGAGGAAAGAATAGGCACTTAGACTGACTTAACAATTTAAAATATAATGTTTATTCAATATTCAACAAATGTATATAAAACAATATTGCATGGAAGGTAATGCAAATGATAAAGATAATTTAAGATATGAATTTCAACTTTGGTCAAGCTCCAATTAAGATTCAAATTAAATAATACAGTTTGTAATTAGGAAATGACTTGTGGCAATTTGACTAATTATACGTTTCAATGAGTAATCACAATTCCAAATAATAACTTAGTAATTAAATTATGTGGCTTACAACAGAATGACTATCAATTAAGGGTTCTGTAGACTAAACTTACAAGACTGATCAAAAGTTCTGGGTATAACAATAATGATAAATTAGTAATAGTAATATGTAAATTAAGTATGAATGTAATTCTCAATTATTCGATTATACAATTTATATCTCAAGGAAATTCGGGTTATACTGAATTTAGAAATATCTAGTGATAACAATGTCCAACAGGAACTCTAATTATAAATAGTTCTATTTCTCTCGGAATGTAAAATACAAATATGGCTTTAATAGCTCCGAAATAATAATGAATGTAAACTACTACTTGAGCAATCTGCTATATTGCTACTGAATAAAGATCTGAACGTAAGACTTTAATAAATACAACTAAACAATTTACTGGATGAAATACGGAATTTAGATTAAGTTAATCAGGGTTCTTTATGTATAATATGACTGTTCTAAGTTACATTATAATTGTCCTTCCCACTGTTTGATAGAATAATTCCTTCCCAAAATATGAATGTAATATATAAAATAGAAAGAATGAAATCATGTGAGGAATTAAAGAATTGGCCATTGAGACATTAAATTGGAAATGGGCTGTACCGTGTCTTCTCAATCTGTCCGCTCTTGGATCTCTCTCGTCCTCTCTGCTACAACAGCTTGGCGGGAGGGGGGGTCGTCCTCGTCCAACGGAGTGGCTCACAGGAAGATCGTCTCTGGCTTCTTGTACTGGATCTGGGTACTCCACGGGGCTCGGTACACATTCTTGCAACATCCCTCGCAAACCATGAAATTACTGTAATTGATGACGCTGGTTCTCAGCTCGATAGAAACTCTTCAAAACTCCTCGATACGCGAGCTAACTAACTTTCAACTTAACGGTTACATTTCCATAAACTACAACTCAACTGGATTAATACTACAATTTAAAACTTCCCATCTGGAATCCTAGGATTACCAGATGGAGGCCGAATAAATATAAAAATTTATGAGTAGTTTGCCGCACATTGCTACTGACTAAAATCTTTCACTTAGCATCACTGACAAAACAATTTCGATTTTTCGATAGCCAATCAAACTTCGGCATCCACGTGATCATTCCCTGTCTCCTTTCTCTCTTCAAAATCCAAAGTTCAATACTTACATTCATTTGGGTGGGTTTCTGATGTAAAGAGGAACATATGGTGAAACGTATGCACGAAACTGGAAATTCATCCATTTGGTTGGCTTTTGGTGGTAAACAAGAAAATTTGGTTTAAACTGTGTACATCTAAACTGGAAACCCACGCAGTTGGGTGGTTTTCAGGGAAAACAGGAGAATTTGGCCAAATGTTTGCACGATAAAGAAAATCGACAGATATGGTTATTTTCCTATAAATTAAAAGGGAGGTTTTGTTAAACTTTTGCACGAAACTGGAAATCCATCCATTTGGAAGGTGTAATGTGGAAAACGGGAAAATTTGGCAAGACTTGTGCACGAAATTGGAAATCCACATATTTGGGTGGGTTTCTGTGGAAAACAGGAAGATTTGGCGAATTGTGTGCACGAAATTGGAAATACACATATTTGGGAGTTTTTCGTGTGAAAAACAGGAAAATTTGGTCAAAAGTCAGCAGAAAACTGGGAATACAAACACTTGGGTCGTTTTTTGTTGAAAACCAAAAGTTTTGAAAAACGTGTACACAAAACTGGAATTACACCCATTTTGGTTCTTTACGGTAGAAAACAGGAAAATTTGAAAGAACATGTTCATGAATCTGAAAATCCACCCATCTGGGTAGTTTTGGTTGGAAAAAAAGGAAAATTTGGTTTAAATTGTGTACATCCAAACAGGAAACTCACGCAGTTGGGTGGTTTTCAGGAAAAAAAAAGGAGAATTTGGCCAAATGTTTGCACCAAAATAGAAATCGACAGATTGGGGTATGGTCCTGTAAAATAAAAGGGAAGTTTTGCCAAACGTGTGCACGAAACTGGAAATCCAACCACTTGGGTGGTGTTCTGTGGAAAAAAGGAAAATTTTGTCAAAAAGTGAACACGAAGCTGGAAATACACACATTTTGGTAGGTTTCTGATGAAAAGAGGATCACTTGGCGAAATATATGCCCGAAACTGGAAATCCAAACGCATGGGTTGATTTTTGTGGAAAACAGAAAATCTGGAAAAATGAATACATGAAATTGAAAATCCTCCCATTTGGGTGGTTTTTGGTGTAAAAACAGTAATATTAGGTAGAAATTATGTATACATTAAATTGGAAATCCACGCATTTGGTTGGATTTCTGTAAAATGAAAGGTAAGTTTCGCCAAATGTATGCATGAAATTGGAAATCATTTCATTTGGGTGGTGTTATGTGGAAAACGGGAAAATTTCGTATAACGTGTGCACTAATCTGGAAATTCATCCATATGGGTTTTTTTGATAGGAAAACTGGAAAAGTCTGCCAAAACAGTGAACACGCAACGGGAAATACACAATTTTGTGTGTGTTTCTGTTGAAAATAGGAACATTTGAAGAAATGTGCATACGAAACTAGAAATCCACAAATTTGAGTGGTTTCCTGTAAAATAAAAAAGTAGTTTGGCCAAATGTGTGCACTAAACTGGAAATCCACACATTTACATGGTTTTCTGTGTAAAACAGGAAAAAATTTGACAAATGTTTGCGCAAAAATGAAAATCCACAGATTTGGGTATTTTCCTATAAAATAAAAGGGAAGTTTTGTTAAAGATGTGCACGAAACTGGATATCCACCCATTTGGGAGGTGTTATGTGGAAAACGGGAATATGTGGCTAAACATATGCACGAAACGGAACATGCACCTATTTGGGTGGGTTTTGTAAAATAAAGGGAAATTTGGTGAAACGTGTGCACAATATTGTAAATCCATCCATTTGGGAGGTGTTCTGTAGAAAACAGGAATATTTTGTCAAAACAGTTTACACGAAACTGGAAATACACACATGTGGTGGTTTTCTAATGAAAACAGGAACAATTGGCAACATGTATGCACGAAACTGAGAATACATAAATTTAGTCGGTTTACTAGTGTAAACGAAACTGGAAATCCATCCATTTGAGTGGTGTGACGTGGAAAACGGTAAAATTTGGCAAAATGTATGCACAAATCAGGAAATAAACAAATTTGGGTGTCCTCCTCTTAAAAACAGGAAAGTTTGACCAAACATGTGCACGAAACTGAAAATCTACCTATTTGCGTGGGTTCTTATAAAATATAAGGGAAGATTGGCCAAACATGTGGACGAAATTATAAATCCTTCCATTTGGGTGGGTTTCTGTGGAAAACAGGAACATTTGGCGAATTGTGTTCAAGAAACTGAAAATACACACAAATGGGTGGGTTTCTGATTAAAAGAGGAACATTTGGTGAAATGTATGCATGAAACTGGAAATCAGCACATTTGGGAGATTTTCGGTGAAAAACAGGAAAATTTCTCCAAAAGTCTGCATAAAACTGGAAATACACATACTTGGGTCGTTTTCTGTGGAAAACAGAAAGTCTTGAAAAACGTGTACACGAAATTGGAAATACACACATATGGGTGGGTTTCTGTGGAAAACAGGAAAGTTACGCCAAACATGTCACGAAACTCGAAATCCACACATTTTGGTTATTTACGGTAGAAAACAGGAAAATTTGACAAAACATGTTCATGAATCTGGAAATCCACCCATCTGGTTGGTTTTCGTTGGAAAAAAAAGAAAATTTGGTTTAAACTGTGTAAATCTAAACAGAAAACCAACGCGGTTGAGTGGTTTTCAGGGAAAAACAGGAGAATACAGCCAAATGTTTGCACTAAAATGGAAATTGACAGATTTAGATATTTTCGTATAAGATAAAAGGGAAGTTTAGCCAAATATGTGCACGAAACTGGAAATCAATCCATTTGGGTGATGTCCTGTGGAAAATAGGAAAATTTTTTCAAAACAGTGAACACGAAAGTGGAAATTCACACATACAGGTGGGTTTCTGATGAAAAGAGGAAAATTTTGCGATTGGTGGAAAACAGGAAAATTTGGTTTAAACTGTGTACATCTGAACTGGAAACCCACGCAGTTGGGTGGTTTTCAGTGAAAAACAGGAGAATTTGGTAAACACGCGTTTAGTTGGATTTCTGTAAAATAAAAGGTAAGTTTCAACAAACGTATTCACGAAAAAGGAAATCCATCCATTTGGAAATCGACAGATTTGGATTATTTTCTTATAAGCTAAAATAGAAGTTTTGCCAAACGTATGCACGAAACTGGAAATCCATATATTTGGGTGGTGTTCTGTAAAAAACAGGAAAATTTTGACAAAACAGTGAACATGAAACTGAAAATACACATATTTGGGTGGGTTTCTGATGAAACAGGAACATTTTGCGAAAGGTATGCACGAAACTGGAAATCCACACATTTCGGAGATTTTCGGTGAAAAACAGGAAAATTTGGCCAAAAAGTCTGCAGAAAACAGAAAATACCCACACCAGGGTCGTTTTCTGTGGAATACAGACAGTCTGGAAAAACGTGTACACGAAATTGGAAATACACAAACTTGTGTGTGTTTCTGTGGAAACCAGGAAAATTTGGCATAACGTGTGCACGAATCAGGAAATACACAAATTTGGGTGTTTTCCTCTTAAAAGCGGGAAAGTTTGACCAAACATGTGCACAAAACTGAAAATCCACCTACTTGGGTGGGTTCCTGTAAAATAAAAGGGAAGTTTGGCCAAACGTGTGCGCGATATTGTAAATCCATCCATTTCGGAGGTTTTCTGTAGAAAACAGGAAAATTTTGTCAAAACAGTGAACACAAAACTGGAAATACGCACATTTGGGTGGGTTTCTGATGAAAAGAGGAACATTTGGCGAAATGTATCCACACACATGGTTCGTTTTCTGTGGAAAACAGAAAGTCTGGAAAAACGTATACTCTAAATTAGAAACACACCCATTTGGGTGTTTTTTGGTGGAAAAACAGTACTATTAGGTCAAAACTATGTACATTAAATTGGAGATCCACGCATTTGGTTGGATTTCTGTAAAATCCATCCATTTGGATGGTGTTATGTGGAAAACGGGAAAATTCCGAAAACGTGTGCACTAATCTGGAAATTCATCCATATGTTTTTTTTTTTTTTGGTAGGAAAACTGGAAAAGATTGCCAAAACAGTGAACACGAAACTGGAAATACACACGGTTGTGTGTGTTGCTGTTGAAAACAGGAACATTTGACGAAATGTGCACACGAACCTAGAAATTGGTTGCCTGTAAAAGAAAAATTTAGTTTGGCAAAACGTGTGCACGAATCTGGAAATCCATCAATCTGGATGTCTTTCTTTGCAAAACAGGAAAATTTGGTAAAACCTGTGTACAGGAAACTGGAAACCTATGCAGTTGGGTGGTTTTCAGGGAAAAACATGAGAATTTAGCCAAATGATTGCACTAAAATGGAAATCGACAGATATGGATTTTCTCCTATAAAATAAAAGGAGAGTTTCGCCGAACATGAGCACAAAACTGGAAATGCATCCATTTGGATGGTGTTCTGCTGAAAAGAGGAATATTTGGCGAAATGTATGCACGAAACTCGAAATCCACACATTATAGTTATTTACGGTAGTAATCAGGAAAAGTTGACCAAAAATGTTCATGTATCTGGAAATCCACTCATCTGGATGGTTTTCGTTGGAAGAAAATGAAAATTTGGTTTTAACTGTGTACGTATAAACATGAAACCCACGCAGTTGGGGGATTTTCAGAGAAAAACAGGGGGAAAAAAAGGAGAATTTGGCCAAATGTTGGCACTAAAATGGAAATCAACAGATTTGCATATTTTCCTATAAAATAAAAGGGAAGTTTTGTTAAACATGTGCACGAAACTGGAAATCCACCCATTTGGGAGGAGTTATGTAGAAAACGGGAAAAATTGGCAAAACGTGTGCACGAATCAGGAAATACAAAAATTTGGGTGTTTTCCTCTTAAAAACAGGAAAGTTTGACCAAACATATTCACGAGAGTGAAAATCCACACATTTGGGTGATTTTCGGTGGAAAACAGTAAAATTTGGCCAAACATGTGCCATAGAAAATTCACCTATTTGGGTGGGTTCCTGTAAAATAAAAGGGAAGTTTGGCCATACTTGTGCACGATATTGTAAATCCATCCTTTTGGGAGGTGTTCTGTGGAAATTTTGTCAAATCAGTGTGCACGAAACTAGTGTGACTGGTGTCAGTGTGTGTTTTGACTTCGTTTGGTATATTTTTTTTTTTGTCTTTCATTTTATAGTTGGTTGGTGTCTTTTATGCAAATTTCTGTGTTGTAAGTGTATTTGTTGAATAAATGAGCTTTGTAGCGATTGTGTTGCGGTAGTTGTGTAAGAGTTTTGTGGTGGGTTTGGTTGTGAATATCGATCATGTGTGTGGAATTTTAAATAAAAATAAGTCAGTTTGCTGTATAGGAATTGTTTTTTTTGTAGTACGTAGGTGATATTTTCCTGATTGTTGGAAATAGTTTTTGTTCAAAGTTATCTGAGGGAAGCTGCTGCAATTGTTTGGATAATCGTAAGCAGACATTGTTGGGGCAGATTTTCTCAGTATGTTGGCCTCAACAAACCCGGAGGAAATGGGAGATTGTTGGGAGAGTGAGCGATGGTTGTCAGTTTTTTTTGCAGGCAAACGTCGAAAAAAAAAAAGAGTTCGTTCGGGTCCCCCCCTCCCGAGCTAGCAGCGATGTTTGTTTTTGGATGTGTCTGCTGCTGAAGAATAGGAGTTTTGATGAAAGCAGGCCTGTATGAAGGTTATGAATAGTTTTTAAGTAATCTGACCTGTGAATTGATGTTGGCTATGTTTTTCTTTTAATGTGCGTGACTGTCATACGACGAAAGCGATCGGTATATGAAGGAATGCGCCTTGAACGAAGTTTCCCGACCAAGATGAGAAGGAATCAGCAACAGAGCGGTGAGATCGTTCTATTTTGGTATTACTGACACATTTGAAGTTATGATCACCAGTGGGAATAATTAACGTTTAGGAAGGTGCATATCAAAAGAAAGTGACAATTACAATAATTAATTCAAGATTGACAGTTAATTCTCTTATGAGAGTCTATATGAGTCAAATGTTTTTTTCATTGGACGGCGCTGAAGCACACTGGCGTTGATTAGCGATCGACATCGTGTTAAAATTGTATAAGTTAAGCAAAAATGCTTACAATAAACGATGTTCATAACCGTTTAGCGTCTGAAGCGAAGCCTGTCACGTGGGGGCGTTCTATGAGCGTTTACTAAGAGCATGCCTACATGTATTGTGATACGTGAGTGAATAGAGTGAAGTCTACAGCGTCTATGAGTTGACAGTAAAAAGTCCAAAGGTTGTTGTTGAGGGTTTAATGCTCTCTCCCCTGGTTGACCAAGCTTGTGCAGCGCTAATTTATAGCACTGTTTGGCAACAAAAGAAAGGAGGGCATGACACTTTCGTGGGGTAGTTCTCACCAACTATTCACTCTCGTCAGGTACTGGTAGCCTGTGTTGTAGGCATTACAGATTGGGCATATAGTATGATTGGCTCATTTGCTCCCCATGTGCTGGTGCGCGTTTTCAATTAAGTGTTTGTAAATTTAGAATATTTCGCGTTGTTTAAACAAGTTAATTGATTATTGGATAATTTTTGATATAATTGTTAAACTTTATGTCTTTTTAATATGGGGCCCCAATTTTCAATAGTAATGATTTGTATTCTCAATTATTGTTTCTGATCAATTAAAATGAATAATTTATCGTTTGTCAGCCTCTACTCCTTGCGAATATAACATTCACCCCGCCAAGGTCCAAAAACCCGCTCCTGTTGTGCTTGGGAGTGAATTATCGTAAGGGGGTCCTTACGGCACCCCCCCTCCCACGCACGACAGGGCACATCTGGCGCCCGAACAGGGACTTGCCACCATTGTTGTGGGCGTTAGGGGTCGTCTAGGAGTAGAGTGTCGGCAAGCTAATTAAGGGTAGGTGTGCGTGTAAAGGTTTAGACGTGTGAACTGTTGGTGAGAGTGGAACTAGTTTGTTGTGTAGCATTTTAAGCATGCCAGTGGAAGGTGCAGAGGGAGGTGACACTGCACCAGAGCCAAAAATGGTGGGGTACACGGGGACTGTGCCAGTGTTCTCTGGTGATGGATCTGGTATCAGTGTCTCCGGGTTCCTGAAAGCGATCGAGAGCATAGGTGCTCTCGGTATCTGGAAGGATGAAATTAAGCTTACGGTGGCAAAATCGAAATTAAAGGGAACCGCGGCACGTAAAGCCGCTGAGCTGGATCTGTTCAACGTCGATAGCTTCGCCGAGTTTCGATCAAGGCTTGGACAGGTGTTTGGCCGGGTCAAGATTGATCGAGATTACGGCAAGGAGCTGTACGACGGCAAGGAGCCGTAAGGAATCCGTCCTCGACTTTTCCGGACTATTACAGTTGGATATGGATCGTTTCATCCAGGCTAATCCGACCATGGAGGCAACTAGGGAGCAACTTCTGCTTCAACGCTTTCGACACGGAACATTGCTTCTGCATAAAAAACTCCTGAAAGCCACGGCGCCTAAAACGTTCCAGGACGCCATTAAATGCGCCATGGAATCAGAGGAATTGGAGGGAGGCCATCATGGGTTTAGTAGCCGGGCCGAGATTGATGCTAACCCAGCTGGTCTCGATGGTGATGAACATGCTGAGGCATCACGGATAAAGGTCCATGAGAGGGGGCGCGCATTGGCTCAGGTGTCCGTGAGTGTAAGAGAGTGCTCATGTAAAAGAGAGCTGAGGGAAGTAAAAGAGATGCTCAAGAAATTGTTGAGGGAGGGTGGTGCTAGGCCGCGTGTTCAGAGGGGCGACATAACCTGCTTTAAATGTGGCGCCCCTGGGCATTATGGCCGTGATTGTCACCAGCAGATAAAACACGAAACGGCTCAAGTGGTGACAGAACCCAACGAACCGATTGTTTTGAAACGCGGGCAAGACCGGTTGTATCGTGTTGAAGTGACGATCCATGGTCAGGTGGTAGACATGTTGGTGGATACAGGGTCCCAAGTGTCATTTTTGGACATCGAACTGTGTCACCAGCTGCCCCAGGTCCCTATTCATGATGTGGACACAATGGTGCGGGGCGTTAATGGAGGATGCATGCGTATTAAGCAGGAAGCCACACTCGACATCAAAATTCGAGGGCGAGCGCTGCCTAAATGTGACTTTCTGCTGCATTCCTTTCAGGGCAGGCCTTACGATGGGATTCTGGGCACAGATATCCTTGATGGAATTACCTTCGTATGCTCATCTGTGTCGGTGGTTAATGAAGAGACCAAAACGACAAACGATGACAACTCCGCCCCGGAAAGCTCAGAAGAGCAGGTGGACGCGGAAAAGAGTGTGGGTAATGATGGAATGATCAAGACATCGTGTGTCCCAGACCATTTTAGGGAAACCTTACGGCCTAATGCCCATGTGATGGTGTCATGTCACGGCAACATGCATGAGTCATATTTTGGTCCATTTAAAGTGTTGCAGTTGCTACCGAACGATGAGGTAAGAATAAAGGGGCTCAAATTTCACGATACCCAAGTGGTTAGGAGGACCAGGGTACATGTAGTGACGCGAAAGGGGAGTGTAGTTGATGAACCATCAGTCCGAGCAACTGACACTAGAGACGCAGCCACAGGTACAGAGGAGGCAGCCTCTAATAAAGTTTTGGTGGATGTCGGCGTTGAATGCAAAATAGGGGAAGCGGCGTCGGTGGTTATGCAAATGGTGAAGGGACAGGAGCCAAAAATAGGAGGTTGTGAACTGGCAAAATTAGCATCCTCGAGTTGTCCAGCCAGTCGCAAGAATCTGGAAGTCAATGGCACCAAGCCACTGGACGGAGCAATTCGAGAGGTACCACGGCTAGGGCTATTTACCAACGAAGGGGTTAAGAATAGTGCTGGCAACGTTAAAGAAAAACTGGGGCAGGAAACAACTATGGCTCAGAGAAATAACCCATCCAATAATATAGATGGTAAGAATAGGATTCGTGTCATGCCGAACTGAAAAGTAGATAGGAAGCATAACGTGAAGTGTGGTTGGTTACCTGAGTGAAGTTGCGTGTATTGTTTGTGTTTTGGGTATGCGTGTGCTCTTGGGAGTGGGAGAACGTGGTTCTTTCATTCCTAAGAGGGGGCATATGTGACTGGTGTCAGTGTGTGTTTTGAGTTCGTTTGGTATATTTTTTTTTTTGTTTTTCATTTTATAGTTGGTTGGTGTCTTTTATGCAAATTTCTGTGTTGTAAGTGTATTTGTTGAATAAATGAGTTTTGTAGCGATTGTGTTGCGGTAGTTGTGTAAGAGTTTTGTGGTGGGTTTGGTTGCGAATATCGATCATGTGTGTGGAATTTTAAATAAAAATAAGTCAGTTTGCTGTATAGGAATTGTTTTTTTTGTAGTACGTAGGTGATATTTTCCTGATTGTTGGAAATAGTTTTTGTTTAAAGTTATCTGAGGGAAGCTGCCGCAATTGTTTGGATAATCGTAAGCAGACATTGTTGGGGTAGCTTCTCTCAGTATGTGAGCCTCAACAAACCCGGAGGAAATGGGAGATTGTTGGGAGAGTGAGCGATGGTTGTCAGTTTTTTTTGCAGGCAAGCGTCGAAAAAAAAAGAGTTCGTTCGAGTCCCCCCCCTCCCGAGCTAGCAGCGATGTTTGTTTTTGGATGTGTCTGCTGCTGAAGAATAGGAGTTTTGATGAAAGCAGGCCTGTATGAAGGTTATGAATAGTTTTTAAGTAATCTGACCTGTGAATTGATGATGGCTATGTTTTTCTCTTAATGTGCGTGACTGTCATACGACAAAAGCGATCGGTATATGAAGGAATGCACCTTGAACGAAGTTTCCCGACCAAGATGAGAAGGAATCAGCAACAGAGCGGTGAGATCGTACTATTTTGGTATTACTGACACATTTGAAGTTATGATCACCAGTGGGAATAATTAACGTTTGGGAAGGTGCATATCAAAAGAAAGTGACGATTACAATTAATAATTCAAGATCGACAGTTAATTCTCTTATGAGAGTCTATATGAGTCAAATGTTTTTTTCATTGGACGGCAAAGAAGCACACTGGCGTTGATTAGCGATCGACATCGTGTTAAAATTGTATAAGTTAAGCAAAAATGCTTACAATAAACGATGTTCATAACCGTTTAGCGTCTGTGAAGCGAAGCCTGTCACGTGGGGGCATTCTATGAGCGTTTACTAAGAGCATGCCTACATGTATTGTGATACGTGAGTGAATAGAGTGAAGTCTACAGCGTCTATGAGCGGACAGTAAAAAGTCCAAAGGTTGTTGTTGAGGGGTTAATGCTCTCTCCCCTGGTTGACCAAGCTTGTGCAGCGCTAATGTATAGCACTGTTTGGCAACAAAAGAAAGGAGGGCGTGACGCTTTCGTGGGGTAGTTCTCACCAACTATTCACTCTCGTCAGGTACTGGTAGCCTGTGTTGTAGGCATTACAGATTGGGCATATAGTATGATTGGCTCATTTGCTCCCCATGTGCTGGTGCGCGTTTTCAATTAAATGTTTGTAAATTTAGAATGTTTTGCGTTGTTTAAACAAGTTAATTGATTATTGGAAAATTTTTGATATAATTGTTAAAGTTTATGTCTTTTTAATATGGGGCCCCAATTTTCAATAGTAATGATTTGTATTCTCAATTATTGTTTCTGATCAATTAAAATGAATAATTTATCGTTTGTCAGCCTCTACTCCTTGCGAATATAACATTCACCCCACGCAAGTCCAAAAACCCGCTCCTGTTGTGCTTGGGAGTGAATTATCGTAAGGGGGTCCTTACGGCACCCCCCCCCCCACCCACGCACGACAGGGCACACTAGAAATCCATCTATTTGGGAGATGTAATATGGAAAACGGGAAAATTTTGCAAAGCTTGTGCATGAAATTGGAAATCCACACATTTGGGTGGGTTTCTGTGGAAAACCGGATCATTTGGCGAATCGTGTGCACGAAATTGGAAATACACATATCTGGGAGTGGTCAAAAGTCTGCACAAAACTGGAAATACAAGCACTTGGGTCGTTTTCTGTGGAAAAACGTGTACACAAAACTGGAAATACACACATTTTGGTTCTTTACGGTAGAAAAGAGGAAAATTTGCACAAACTTGTTCATGAATCTGGAAAGCCACCCATCTGGGTGGTTTTGGTTGGAAAAAAAGGAAAATTTGGTTTAAACTGTGTACATCCAAGCAGGAAACTCACGCAGTTGGGTGGTTTTCAGGAAAACAAGGAGAATTTGGCCAAAAGTTTGAACGAAAATGGAAATCGACAGATTTGGGTATTGTCCTGTAAAATAAAAGGGAAGTTTTGCCAAACGTTTGCCCGAAACTGGAAATCCATCCATTTGAGTGGTGTCCTGTGGAAAATAGGAAAATTTTGTCAAAACAGTGAACACGTGACTGGAAATACACACTTTTGTGTGTGTTTCTGTTGGATACAGGAACATTTGAAGAAATGTGCATACGAAACTAGAAATTCACAAAATTGAGTAATTTGGCTAAACGTTTGCACTAAACTGGAAATCCTTCCTTTTGGAAGATGTTATGTGGAAAACGGGAAAGTTTAGCTAAAAATGTTCAGGAATCTGGAAATCTCCGAATTTGGGTGGTTTTTTATGGAAAATCAGGAAAAATTTTCCAAATGTTTACATGAAACTGGAAATCCATACATTTACATGGTTTTCCGTGGAAAACAGGAAAATTTTGACAAATGTTTGCGCAAAAATGAAAATCGACAGATTTGTGTATTTTCCTATATAATAAAAGGGAAGTTTTCTTAAAAATGTGCACGAAACTGGAAATCCACCCATTTAGGAGGTGTTATGTGGAAAACGGGAAAATGTGGCTAAACATATGCACGAAACAGAACATCCAACTATTTGTGTGGGTTCCTGTAAAATAAAAGGGAAATTTGGCAAAACGTGTGCACGATATTGTAAATCCATCCATTTGGGAGGCGTTCTGTGGAAAACAGGAAAAGTTTGGCAAAACGTGTTCACGAAATTGGAAATCCACCTATTTGGGTGGGTTCCTGTAAAATAAAAACGAATTTTTCCCAAACGTGTGCAAGAAAGTGGAAATCCATCCATTTGGGTGGGTTTCTGGTGAAGAGAGGAACATGTAGCGAAAAGTCTGCACAAAACTGGAAATACACAAACTTGGGTCGTTTTCTGAGGTATACAGACAATCTGGAAAAACGTGTACACGAAACTGGAAATCCAACCATTTGGGAGGTCTTATGTGGAAAACGGTAAAATATGGCAAAACGTGTGCACGAATCAGGAAATACACAAATTTGCTCTTAAAAACAGATAACCAAACATGTGCACGAGACTGAAACTTGGGTGGTCAGTCGTGTAAAATAAAAGAGAAGTTTGGCCAAGCGTGTGCACGTAATTGTAAATTCATCAATTTGGGAGGTTTTCTGTGGAAAAGAGGGAAATTTTGTCAAACTAGTGTACACGAATCTGGAAATACACACACTTGGGTGGGTTTCTGTGGAAAACAGATAGTCTAGAAAAACGTGTACACGAAATTGGAAATCCACCCATTTGGGTGGTTTACTGGTGGAAAACAGCAATATTAGTGCAAAACTATGAGCATTGCTTAGATTTCCTTTAAGTAAAAAATAAGTTTCGCCAAATGTATGAATGAAATTGGAAATCCATCCATTTGGTTATTTTTTTGTAGGAAAACTGGAAAATTTTGCCAAAACAGTGAACACGAAACTGGAAATACACACATTTGGGTATGGTTCTGTGGAAAAAAGGAACATTTGGCGAAATGTGCAGACGAAACTAGAAATACACAAATTTTACTATTTTTCTGTAAATTAAAAGGGAAGTTTGGCCAAATGTGTGCACAGAACGGAAACCCATCCATTTCGGTGGTGTTCTGTGGAAAACAGGAAAATTTTGTCAAAAAATGAACACGAAACTGGAAATACACACATTTGGGTGGGTTTCTGATGAAACGAGGAACATTTGGCGAAATGTATGCACGAAACTGGAAATCCATCCATTTGGTTGGTTTTCAGGGAAACACAGGAGAATTTGGCCAAATGTTTGCACGAAAATGGAAATCGACATATTTGGATATTGTCCTATAAAATAAATGGGAAGTTTTGCTAAACGTGTGCACGAAACTGCACATCCATCCATTTGGGTGTGTTTCTGTGGAAAAAGGAACATTTGTCTAAATGTGCACACGAAACTCGAAATACACTAATTTGAGTATTTTCCTGTAAATTAAAAGGGAAATTTGACCAAACGTGTGCACGAAACTGTAACCCATCCATTTGGGTGGTGTTCTGTGGAAAATAGGAAAATTTTTTCAAAACAGTGAACACTAAACAGGAAATACACACATGTGGAAAACGAGAAAATTCCGAAAACGTGTGCACGAATCTGGAAATCCATCAATCTGGATGCCTTTCTTTGCAAAACAGGAAAATTTGGTAAAACCTGTGTACACGAAACTGGAAACCTATGCAGTTGGGTGGTTTTCAGGAAAAAACATGAGAATTTAGCCAAATGATTGCACTAAAATGGAAATCGACAAATATGGATTTTCTCCTATAAAATAAAAGGAGAGTTTCGCCGAACGTGAGCACGAAACTGGAAATGGATCCATTTGGATGGTGTTCTGATGCAAAAAGAAACATTTGGCGAAATGTATGCACGTAACTGGAAATCCATACATTTGGTCGACTTTTGGTGGAAAAATGAAAATTTGGTTAAAGCTGTGTACATCTAAACTGGAAACAAACGCAGTTAAGTGGTTTTCAGGGAAAAACAGGAGAATTTGGCCAAATGTGTGCACCAAAATGAAAATCGACCGATTTGGGTATTTTCCTAAAAAATAAAAGGGAGGTTTTGTTAAATGTGTGAACGAAACTGGAAATCAAGTTTTGATGTGACACATTTGGGTGGTGTTCTGTGGAAAACAGGAAAGTTTGTCCAAACATGTTCACGAAATTAGAAATTCACACATTTAGGAGATTTTCGGTGAAAAACAAGAAAATTTGGCCAAATGTTTGCACGAAACTTTAAATCCCCACATTTAGTTGGTTTTCGGTGGAGAAGTAGAACATTTTGCCAAAAGTTTGCACGGAACCGGAAATACACTAACTTGGATCGTTTTCTGTGGAACACATTAAAATTTGGCAAAATATGTTCACGAAACTCGAAATCCACACATTTGGGTGATTTACGATGGAAAACAGGAAAATTTGGCCAAAAGTTTGGTGAAACTGGATATACACTAACTTGGATCGTTTTCTGTGAAAAACAGGAAAATTTGGTTAAGAATTGTATTCATAAATCTGGATATCCGCCCGAATTTGGATGGTTTTTGGTGGAAAAACACGAAAATTTTGCCAAATGTTTGCACGAAACTGGAAATGCTCACATTTAGATGGTTTTCAGTGGAAAACAGGAAAATTTTGACAAACGTTTGCACGAAACTGGAAATCCAAACATTTGAATGCTTTTTAGTGGTAAGCAGAAAAATTTTGTGAAATCTTTGCCCGAAACTGGAAATCCAATCATTCAGATGGTTTTCAGTGGAAAACAGAAAAATTTTGACAAATGTTTGCACGAAACTGGAAATCCACACATTTGGGTGGTTTTCGGTAGAAAAAAGGAAAATATTGCAAAATGTTTGCACGAAACTGGAAATCAGAACTTTTAAATGTTTCTCAGTGGTAACCAGAAAAATTTTGAGAAATCTTTGCACGAAACTGGAAATCCACACATTTACATGGTTTTCAGCTGAAAACTAGAAACTGTGGTCAACAGTTGGCACGAAACTGGAAATACATTAACTTGGGTCGTATTCTGTTTTCATAAAGCTATTAGTTTCGGTGAATGCATAGGAGTTGGCAGACACACATGTGGATTTGAAGCAGCCAATATACGGCAGTTGTGGGTATTGATATCACCATGTAAATAAAAATGTGCCTCATCACTCCATAAAATTTGCCATGGCAATGCATCATCATCCATACGTGCTTAAAATCTCAACGAAAAATCTGTTCGGGTATGTTCATCTCCAGGAAGCAATTGTTGAACAAGTGTGAGTTTATATGCATATAATGTCAATATCTTATACAATATTTTCCTCACCGTCAAATATGGGAAATCTGTTTGGCTTCCTATTGAGTGTGCACTGCTTGTACCCTGCACAGTAGTCGTCTCCTGTTCCACAACAGCAGTTGCATCTTCTTCAACGTGTTGCTGCCTGATTCGTTTCCGTCCCCGGCCAGGTAGATTAAAATCGATCAATCATTCTCCGTAAGTTTTAGTTATGCTCCTCTTTCCTGTTCGTAACGTTTTCAATCGCCGGAATTCACGAAGGGCAGCACTTGCATTGTTGCTCTTTTGATAAAACAACTTGACTAATAACGCCCAGTCATGCAGAGTAAGCGTCATCGTCAGGCCATTCGTTCGAGAATGAATGGAAATCCTTAGGCTTGCCTTTTATTGTCATGATTGCTCAACACGGAACCCGCTTATGCAAATGTATTCATTGTTTTCTTGAAATAAACGCGCCCTATGGCGATTTTTGGTACTTTTTTTTATTTTTTTGCAGAAATCGAAACTGCAGGTTCCACTAAGAATATTCATCAAAGTGCACTGCATTTGGCCTAATAGAATTTCTGCTAGCGAGCTTTGAACACCTGAATTGATTTCTTGCCCACCCGATACATTAACTTGGGTCGTTTTCTGCAGAAAACAGGACAATTTGGCAAAACTGTTTTCATGAATCTGGAAATACATCTAATTAGTTGCCTTTTTGTGCAAAACAGGAAAATTTGGCCATACATTTTCACTAAACTGGAAATGCACACATTTGGTTAGTTTCCTATAAAAAAAAAAAGTTGGGCCAAACGTATACAGGAAACCAGAAATAAACAAATCAGCGTGGTTTTCTGGGGAAAACAGGAAAGCATGGCCAAACAGTCCACGGAACTGGAAATGCAACCATTTGGGTGGGTTTATGATGAAAAGAGAAACATTTGGCGAAATGTGTGCACGAAACTGGGAATACATAAATTTGGGTGGTTTTCTGTGGAAAAGCAGGAAAAGTTTACCAAACATGTTCACTAAACTGGAAATGCACACATTTGGGTGGTCTTCCGTGGAAAAGCAGGAAAATTTAGCCAAACATTTGCACAAAACTGGTAATCAACACATTTAGATACTTTTCGGTGGAAAACAGGAAATTGTTGACAAATGTGTGCAGAAAACGGGAAATTCATACATATGGGTGGTTTTCAGTGGAAAACAGGAAAATTTGGCCAAACGTGTGCACGAAATTGGAAATCCAACCTTTCGGGTGGTTGAATGTAAAAAAAAAACAGTTGGCTAAAACGTGTCCACGAATCTCGAAAGCCATCCATCTGGATGCCTGTCTCTGTAAAACAAGAAAATTTGGTTGGAACTTTGTACACGAAACTGGAAATTCACCCGTTTGCGTGGTTTCATGTAAAAAAAAAAAAAGAACACTTTGTCCAAATGTGGGCGCAAAACCGGAAATCCATCCATTTGGAAACTATTATGTGGAGAATTTGGCCAAATATTTGCTCAAAGCTAGAAATCCACAGACATCGGTGGTTTTCTGTAAAATAAAAGGGAAGTTTAGGCAAACGTGTGCACGAAATTGTAAATCCTTCCATTTGGGTGGGACTCTGTGGAAAACAGGAAAATTTGGCACAACATGTTCATTAATCTGGAAATCCACCCATTTAGGCGGTTTGCGGTAGAAAAAAAGGATATTTTTTTGATATCTTTGCACGGAACTGGAATAGCACATATTTAGAAGGTTCTCGGTAGAAAACTAGAAAATTTGGCCAAAAGTGTTCGCGAAACTGGAAAAACACTAACTTAAGTCGTTTTCTGTGGAAAACAGTGAAATTTGATCAAATCTTTATTCATGAATCTGGAAATCCACCCATTTGGATGGTTTCCGGTAAAAAAAGAAAGTTGAGCCAAACATGTGCACGAAACTGAAAAGCCATCAATTTGGATGCCTATCTGTGTAAAACACGAAAATTTGGCAAAACGTGTTCATGAATCGGGAAATCCACCCATTTAGATATTATGGTAAACTTAGAACTAATAAAAAACTCTTTAACCACAACGATAATAGATTGAAAACAAACAACCTGATACTGGAAGTACTTTTCGGAAGCAATTGCTTCCATCATTCAGCAGCCCAGGAGCACCTCAAAGAAACTGAGAGAACTGCCTGTGTCTTGAAACAGCTGAGTATTTATAAGGAACAACAACCAATAAAAGAAAAACATAAAGCATAAACCAACTTTCTCTGATTGGTTACTTGGGTCAACCAACGAATTAGAGGGGAG
>JAHWFO010111612.1:0-12678 GCA_023313115.1 Rhysida immarginata | reverse complement strand
TTCTGAGTGTAAGGTGGCACAAGGGATCCGCTGTTAATAATTAAGTTGGGAATGGTAAATTGGGTATTGTTTTGGCATTTTTAGCACTGGTCCTTAAAATGAGTAGAAATAATAGGAATGGTGATTGTTGGTCTTAGCTTGACAGGAAGGGTTAACGTGGCCTCCCTTCTAATTGTTCAAAAAAAGGTGCACTCGACGTTTTCATGTACGTCAATGGTCCGTAATATGTCACAAGGGAACGCAATCTCATTCCATTAACAAGCTCTGGGGTACCAGTGTTATGCATACACGTTTAATGACAATATCATTTATTTAAGAGCGAACCTTGCAAAGCCACAGGCAGATCAGACGTGAGAGTACACTGCCAAGTGGACGAGGAATATATTATTAGGTATAGGATACAGATTAATTTAGCAGGGGCCCCTAGTAAATATAATGTCTGATTTGTTGAATGATTGGTAGTAATAAGGTACAAGATAATGAATAAATAAATAATGGCAACATAACTGTTGGTGTAATGGCATTTATTTCAAAATGTGTCGCGGCTAAATCCGTAACAGTTCCCAAGAACCCGTGATCGTGTCAAGATGAGTGAGATGGTTACATTTTGGAACCCCATAATAATAGAACCTCCCCACCCCCCCTTGGCATGTCACGTTTTGGCACCCAACGTGGGGCCTGTAATATGCATTCAGAAGAGATTTTGGTGACACATTTTGGACATTTTGGTGTTTAGTGAGCTGTTTTAACTGATTAATGAGTTATCTTGATGTCTTTGGAACAGTAGATGAGGTGGTGTGTGCGGATTGAGAGATGGAAGGTGGGCTATCGATCATGTGTAAGGGTGGGGTATGGTCTTCTGTGGTAGCGGAGGTATGCAAACCCATTGAAGGGCTAAGCATTGGCAAGGAGAGCACCGAGAGGCAGTTTGCTCTAAAGGAGCTCATATACGAGTTCGCTGACTGCTTCAGTAATGAGGTTACTGCAGTACGTGGGGTAACTGACTACCAGGCGGAATATAATGTCGATAAGACTAAGCCTGTATTCGTTAGGCAGTACAAAATCCTTCATAAATTCAAGGAAGCATATAAACAGCAGTTGGTGGAACTGGAGCAAGCTGGGATAGCCAGCTAAATTACTCCGTAATAGAAAAGGAGGCGTTGGCTATCATTATGGACGTCAAACAGTTTAGGCACATTATCCTGGGATTCCTGACAACCCTGCTCACTGATCACAAACCGTTAGTGTTCATTCATCGGATGAAAGACACGAACCAGCGGGTGTTGTGATGGGCATTGCAGTTGGAGGAGTTTGACCTCTCCTTCCGGCATTTGCCAGGGAAATCCAACTGCATGCCAGATTTATTATCACGACAGTGTGAGATTGCGGTTGTGGTGCGGAGTGATAGGGATTTCCGAGATGCTCTATGAGTGGAGCAATCGTATGACCCTTGGTTGAAGGATATAATAGCTAAGCTTCAGATGCAAGGAAGCATAGAGCAACCATGGGGGCGATTGGAAATGCAAGAGGGCCTGGTTGTGTGGTTTGACTCCAGGCATCCTAATGCTCGTCCCAGGGTATGCGTGCCCGAGGAGTTTCGGGGCAAATTGTTGGCTGAGTTCCACGACGGAGTGTTAGGGAGACACAGGGGGGTTAATACCACCCTTCATAAGCTCCAAAAGTTGTATTTCTGGCCTGGAATGAGATCAAGTGTGAAAAATAAAATTGAAACTTGCACAGTCTGCCAGCAAACTAAGCGAAAGATCGTGAAAGCACCCTGGCAGCCTGGCATTGGGGCAAGTTATCCATTCCAGAAGTTAGTGATTGACATAGTGGGCCCTGTACAGAAATCAAGAGCGGGGAAGAAATATAGACTGGTTATGACAGATGTATTAACTAGATTTGTGGAGGCACAAGCCTTAGTAGATCAGACTGCGGAAACTGTGGCACGGGCAATTGTTGAATCTGTGGTATGTAGATATGATGTGCCCTCGCAGATAATAAGCGACCGGGGGGCGAACTTTACGTCTGAAGTCTTCCGGGCAGTATGTTCAGACTTGCACATTACACTTAAGTTTACTATCTCATATAGACCTACATCTAATGGTCTCGCTGAAAGATGTAAAAAATCTTTTTGCGAGACCATTACTGCGTTGTGTGGGAACCACCCGGAAGGCTGGGATGAAATGTTGCCATTTGCACTATTTGCGCCATTTGATTATGTGATAGAGAGAAGACGAGGGGAAGACTTGTGAAAGTTTCAAGTATAATTTAATAATTTCTGTTAATTTACAGAATGATCTAATTACTTTCTTTAGACAAGATTCAATTCTTTTGATACAATTCAATAAAATAATTGTCCATAGATTCTTGTTGCGGTTGATTTCCTCAATCCTCCTATCGGACTCAGCTGTGATGCAATGGTGCGTTGCCAGGTTATCACTCCTTGTCGACTTGGGCCGAATGGAGCTGGGATGCGAATCCGTGAATCCTCCTCTCCTAAAATACCGGTCCCGTTGCTGTCGAGTTTCGCTGAAATCAACGGTAAAAAGAAAGATATTAGCAAAGTAATTTTTTAATGCCAATCGACCTCTTGAAGGTTGCCCGATTGTTTAATGCTGTCAATAATGCGAATGAGTTAAGTCTGAATAAAGCACTATTGGATAACTAACTAACTGTTCACTTTTAGCAATCTGAGAAAGTACAATATTGAGAACGATCTTACCCTGCCTTGTAGCCGTGAAAGCAAAGCGCGACTCGCTGCGAGAGATCTCTTTGCCGAGCGCGCTTGCGAAACGGTAGTCGTCTTGGCGGGTCGATGTCGTCTCGGTTGTAACCACTGGAACCTTGGCGTAGACGGAGCACGAGGTCCTAACCGACATCAATTTGGGCGTGGTCACCCCGGGAACATCTTCCGCGTTCTCGGAAGTTTGTGATGGCGTCTCGTTTGTGAGATGAGGCTCGTTTCCGATCCAAAGATTGTCTCGTAGTGGATGAGCGGCGGGGTACGGGCTGTCCGGTCGCTCGGAATCAGTCGAACGTATGCTGTCCTCTATTTGGGTATGAGTTGCTGGATTCCACTTCACTGTAGCTCCCTCATCGGAATTCGTATTTTGTATGAGGTCAAATCTAGGTTCGTTACGCTCGCTGTAGTGTCGTATGATTTCGCTGTCGTCCGTTTGAGTGCCTAGATCCCTCTTCAAAATAATATTCGCTGAATCGTTAATTTGATATTCCTTGACGGGATTGTAATCCAAGTTATTATCACACAAATTCGATGTCAAATCATCAGTATTTTCTAATTGAATATTTTCACTTGCCTTGTGATGGCGATAGTATTTTCTGTTTCTATGCCGAGACCTTCGTCCGGCCGTGCCGTCTCTCGAGCTATTACCGTCTGTATTCTCGCTTCTCCGGACTTGGTGTCTATCATCAGCGGGCTGCCCTCCTTGGCTCGGGATACATTTCAATTTTCTATTTTGACGATCCTTGTAATCGGCACTGGGCTTTCATTGCGTTTGATGCTTACGCTCCTTATTGCCCGGGTTTCTATGTAGACACATTCGCTTGTTCGTTGCGGCCTTTTTTCTTATCTGCTTCGGCGTGGATGACCTCCTATCTGTAGACTTCTGAGTGACTGCCCTCCTCTGTGTTTTCTTTCTTGAACTTTTATTCTCCTTCTTTCTAATCTCTCTTTGCATAGTAAAAGTTTCCTCCAATGAGGTTTCTCTATCTTCTTTCTTGCTAATGTGGTCGTGTCGATTGTAAATTTTGGGCGGCGGGCTTCTCCGCTTTTCTTTTCTGCTTGGCGAGCGGCGCTCTTCACCTTCCTTACCTCTTTGCCCCAGTCGATTCGCCCCGATGCCTCTCTTCTTGCTTTCTCCCATCAGTGGCTCTGACACCATCCCCGCTGCTATCCCGCGACAAAAAATTTTTTGTTTTGTCTGCGGCCTTAAATGTCGAGAAAGGGCATCGGCTATGACGTTTTTCTCCGCTCTGATGTATGCGAGCGTTAACTGAAATCCCATGATGGTTTGCAGCACCCTGGCTTGGATTTTTGAGAGCATCCTCTTCTGACTTAACAGTCTTGATACGGCCTGATTATCCGTATAGATTACTGTTGGGACTTGCTGAATGTACTGGCGCCAGCAACAAGCTGCATGGTCCACCACTAACAGTTCCCTTTCATAATTGCTGTGAATCTGCTCCTCTGTCCTCCATTTTCTGGATTCGTACGCAATCAGGAATAGTTTGCCTTCATACATCTGCATAGCCACCAGTCCAATCGCCGTCTCGGATGCGTCACATAGTATATGCAGACGTTTATGCGGATTGAAGATTCTCAAAATCGGTGGCTGGGTTAGTACTTCCTTGAGCTGCCGAAAGGCTTGGTTTCTTGTTTCAGTCCAATAAAACGGCTCCTCCTTGCGTAGCAGCTGGAACAGAGGCTCGGCTACCTCTGAATAACGGGGGATGAAGTGCCTGTAAAATTGCACTGTGCCTAGAAATCCTCTAATCTGTCGCACATTCGTAGGAACTGGCCACTCCTTAATAGCTTTGTTCAGTCGGTCGTCACACGATTTACCTTGCTTGGAGAACTCGTACCCCAGATACTTCACTTTTTGTACCCCGAATTCACATTAGGATATCTTCAAATAAAGCCGATTCTTCTTTAATTTTTGCAGTACCTTTTCTGTAAGACTTCTCAATTTATCTATTGAGTCCGCATAAATAAGGATGTCATCGAAGTAGGAGATGACTCCTTTGTCCAGCAATCCCCACAACGCGTTGTTTAGAGTTAATGCAAAGGTGGAGGAAGCCCCCTTCAAACCAAACGGCATTACCAAGAATTCGAATAATCCTAGCCTGGTTTTGAAGAGGGTGAGGTGACTATGCTCTGGGCGCATCCTAACCTGGTGGTAGGCGTCCATCACGTCAAGTTTAGTGAAGTATTTGGCGTTAGATAATTTGTCTACTAAACTATCAATCCGTGGCACCGGATACTGATTATCTTTCGTAATTTGATTTAGCTTGCGAAAGTCTATGCACATCCTCAGACCACCATCCTTTTTTGCGACGAATAACACTGGGGATGCAAAATCGGAATTAGAAACTCTAATCAATTTCTTGTCCAACAACTTACGCAGGGTCTTTTCTACCTCCTCCTCTTCGTCTTGGGATAGCTTAAATAGCGGGGCGTTGACGGGCGTAGTTCTTGACGTGAGTTCCAGTGCATGTATTTTGGCTGGTATTCCTGCTATTTTTCCTCGTACTATTATCACCTACGTGGTCGTCCCTGGTTAACGAAATTGGCTTGAGGTGCTGGCTTTGACCTCGGCAGTCTTTTCTTGCAGTCTCTCATCTTATGACCCTCGACGCCACATCGATAACAAACTATTTTTTTCTTCTTCCATAGGGGATTTTTCCTTGCAGCGACTACATCGATTTCCATAGGTATTTCGTCGTTACTGCTTTGCATATCTGGATCTTGTGCTTGGTTCCACTGTTCTAGAAAACTGATCGCTTCAAAAACTGTAGCGAATTTTTTCATTCTTAACGTGACCCTTAATTGTGCCGGCAATCCTTCAATTAGCCACAGTAATTTATCGAATTCAGAGGCTAATTCTATGACGAGACCTTCGTCCGGCCATGCCGTCTCTCGAGCTATTACCGTCTGTATTCACGCTTCTCCGGGCTTGGTGTCTATCATCAGCGGGCTGCCCTCCTTGGCTCGGGATAAGTTTCAATTTTCTATTTTGACGATCCTTGTAATCGGCACTGGGCTTTCGTTGCGTTTGATGCTTACGCTCCTCATTGCCCGGGTTTCCATGTAGACACATTCGCTTGTTCGTTGCGGCCTTTTTTCCTATCTGCTTCGGCGTGGATGTTGTTGGAGCTGGAGCAGATGGAGTTTGCTCCAGCGAATACCCTTAAAAAGATCTAATTGCAGGGTGTCTAGGCGCACATGCTTAAAACGTCGAGATCGTGAAGCCTGTCATAGGCTTCGACGCTTTAGTAAACGCCTCAGTTTCGAGGCTCGTTATTCCACCGGAAGGTCATCAGAAGATTAAAGGGAACGTGTATAGAAGAGCATGGTTTTTTGTATGGTCCCCTCCAATGACCTCACAAAGGCGTTTGGATGTTGAGAAACGCCTTTTGAATACTAATGGACCCAGACGATACCATTCCAAGATGAGGAAGGACCGCAGATGAGAAGAGCCTTTTTTCCACGTAGATGACGGTGTGGAAAAAATCCCCCTCGCTCTGTCTACTCTTACAGACCAAAGTTCTTTGTTGTAGAACGTAATTGGTACCGCTAGATCCAAGTTTAAAGAATCATCCATCAGGAATCGCACAAATGAATAGGAGAACCTTGGTAAACCATAATGATGACACAAACGATTCCAGATGGATTTGGCGAACGAGCACTCGAAGAATAAATGTTCAATTGACTCTATGATGCCACAATGTAGACAACCAGCAGATCCAACCACCCTCCATAGATGGAGACGTTGGAGGGAGTAAAATCCGTGATGCAACAACAGCCATTGGATGGAGAACACGGTTCCGTCGAAGGCAACAGATTTCAAAGCCTTTAAGACGGCTGACCACGGATAATCTGGGCGGAGGCGAAAGATGTCGGTGGACTCGCCCTGGTCAGACTGCTGGAAGAACCAAGACAGACGCAAGTGACCCCAATCTTGGTAGTCTACATTGTGCAACGCTGGCAAAAATGTCACTAAGTCCCCTTGGAACAGATGGTATATGTTCGGGTGACGCAAATTAATAGTTATTGGCAGCAAGGGTGGCAACGGTATCCTATTCACTTTGAAGAACACTCGGAGATACATAAACACAAAGTTCGCCCACAAAGGTGGGGGGAAGAGAAAAACACGAATCATTGCAGCAAGCCTTGCTGCAATGAGGTATCGCCAGATCTCGGGCAGGCCTAACCCTCCCCTTTCAAAGAGAGTGAAAAGAAACCCTGCCCGAACAGGATGATGCCGAGCAAACCTCCCCCACACACAATTAACCATAGCACTGCGAACTTTGTGGAGCATGTTCGCAGGTGGCAAAGTGAATAGGCACTTGGATGACAATGAGAGGATGTGGGTCTGCACAAACCGCACCTTGACAAGCATCGACGTAGAAAAGCAAAAATTCCTGTCAAGGCGGGCAATACACTTATCCACCACTTGCTGCCAATGAATTGAGTCCATGTCCGGTAGAAATGAAAAAATAAAACCAAGCACTGTGATCTGACCACACCATGTTATTGGGAATAACTTGAGCTTGTCGACTGTCCACTTCCCAATCGCAATTCCTTTCGACTTGACGAGGTTGATGGTACTCCCCGTCGAAGTACTGAAGAGATCGAAGGTTTCTTTGTAAATGCTCAGGGAATACGAGTCAGACGCAAACAACACAACGTCATCTGCGTAAGCTAATGTCCTGATGTTGATGGACGCAGCTGGTAACTCATATCCCCGAACCTCCGGGTGGCGGTTCAAGAACTGCAGTAATGGCTCCAAATAGAAGATGTACAGGAGAGGCGATAGAGGACACCCCTGCCTGACACCATTCAAGAGTTTAAAGGTAGACGAAGTGGAGCCATTAACCACCACACATGATGTGGCCGATCCATACAGTGAAGAAATAATCACAGCAAAAGTCCGAAGATGAAGCTGGTGAAACACTTGGAATAGAAATTCGTGATTCACCTTGTCAAACGCTTTTTCCTGGTCGAGACTTAAAACTGCAAGAGTTTGATGACGAACTTGCGCTTCTTCCATTACACACCGAATAGTTATAAGATTGTCAGTCATCCTGCGTGTTGGTATTGAGCAGGATTGACCCGGATCGAAAAACTCGTCGGCGATGAGCTTAAGCCGTTGCTGGAACACCCCAGTGAAGATTTTGTAGTCCGTGTTGAGTAAAGTAATCGGTCTCCACTGGGTCATGAGCTTTGGATCCGGGCATTTAGGGAGAAGGATGATTTTCCCTACAGTAAACTCCGGTGTGATGGAAGACGGGTCTTGAATGATGGAATTAAAGACTCGCACCAGGAAAGGCCCAAGAAGTTTCCACGACGAATTGAAGAAGGTATAAGGAATGCCGTCTAAGCCCGGGCTGGACTGATGACGGCCGTCTGCCGAGAGAAACTTCTTGACTTCATCTTCGGTGAAGGGACGAGTTATGAACGAATCGGATTCCACAGAAAAAGGTCTCAATGCCTCAATCCACTGCTTCGTGGAGTCTGACGGAATGATTGGATGGCTAAAGAATGATGAAAAGTGAGAGTGAAAGGCTGATAAGATGTCGGCATCAGATTCCACTTCCTCACCTTCCACCAATAAACGATGGCAATGTTTATTGTTAGCCCGACGCCTCTCCTCAGCGAAGGCAGCCGATGACATGTGCCGGACGTCAGCTGCCCAGGTAAGTTTGGCCCTGAGTGCTGCGCTGGCAGCTTTCCGGGTCATTAGAGCGTTTATTTCGCTCTTCACCTGTTGAATTTCAGCCTGAAACTCCTCCTTAGGGGTGGAACAACGGAGGAGTCGCAATATTTCTTGCAGCATGAGGAGGTAACGATGACGGCGTCTGGCTGCATCCAGTCCAATCTTCCGAAAAAAAATTTTTAATTTGGTTTTAAAGTTCAACCACGATTCAAGCGTAGGAGGCACATTGTGGAGATGTTTTTCCACAAACTGAACGAACATTCCCCGGTACTCTTCATTGTCGAGCAGAGAAACGTTTAGAAACCAGTTCTTGTTGGTAACTCGATCTGCAGCAATTGCCGGAGAAACAAATGGAGGATCCCACGACCACAAGATGGCACTATGGTCGGAAAAGGCACAAGGAATAACCTCCAATGTTCCTGCTGCACCAGCAAACACATTGTCGACCAAAAAAAGATCAAGTCGCGATGCCACAGTGGGTCCTTGATGGAATGTGAACCCACTGAGATCACCACGAGAATTCACTGGCCATAGATCAAACAATGCATTTTGCTGGCACAGACGATGCACGTGTCCAGACGAAAAGATGTTGGCGTCTGGATGACAGTTAAAATCACCAGCAATCACTACAGGAAATGATGAACACAGATAGACTTGTAGGTCGTTGAAAAAGTCACGTTTCTCTGCACTCACGCATGGAGCATACACATTAAGCAATCGGAATTGGAATTTTGAAGATGCAATGTCTAAAGATATTACCCTGCACTCGCTGTCGCACAAATAATTCGACACCTGAATAGAGGGGTTGAGGATCATGGTTGCAACCCCTTGCCCAAAAGGTGACGAAGAGTTAACAAAGAATTGTCCTCGAGTGAATTGTCTGCGAAAGCCGGGTAGATCGTACCATACTTGTGCAGGAGCAAGTTTCACTTCTTGTAGCACAAGTATGTCCGGCCTGTACAGGGCAATAAACGTCGACAAAACTGATTGCTTAAATGACGAACCCAGGGAACGCACGTTCAGTGAGATGACCTTCATTGTGGAATCACGTTGCTGATTCTTGACACTTCTTCGAAGGAGACTAGAGCTTCACTAATGATGGTGGAGGCTCCTTCGACTTCCGCCTCGGAGATCGAAAAGAGGATGAAGACGAAGTGCTGCGATGATGGCCCTCGCAGCTGTCTCGGTCGGTAGAAGAAGAAGCAGCAACGCCGTCCCTTCTGCTGTGATGTCGTCTGGTCTTGTGCCTGCGAGATTTGGATGACGTCGCAGGCACGTCCCGCTGTGCTGATACTGATGACTGCAAATTCCCAGCAGATGATGACACTGAAGCTGAAGTGGGCGCACAAGCAATCCGAAGAGGCTGCGATGCCGATGTCTTCGCCGGCGGAGGAAGAGATGGAAAATCCTCCTCTGGGAAGATCGATTCGGATAGCGCCGATACGTCCACATCATCTTCTCCAGAGCTCACCTCCTCGACCATCGAGATGTCGCTTGATGGCTCAGGGAAGGGGGCGCCGTCCAGGATCTCTGATGGGGGAGGAGTGTGTGGTATCTCCTCCCTCGGTTTATCAGCTAGTGGCGCTGGAGGCGGTGGCATCTCCTTCCTAGATTCCATAGGTGGCGGAGATGGCGGCGTACGCTGCCTTCGAGGTGGTCGCAAAGGCGACATGGCTCTGCTCGGCTCTGTTGACTTGGCCGGCGATGTCATCATCGGTGGTTGCTGGGGAGACACTCCTTTAGGCGATGATGGAGCTGCTGGCGATGCAAGAGTCCTCTCCAGGCACTGGTGAAATTTGTTAACTACTTTGTTGCAGTAGTTACATTTCACCAAGAGAGGACAGTCTTTCCTGACGTGGGCCGTCTTCTTGCAGTACCAGCAGCATTGCCTTTGACCTTTGTAAGTCACGGAGACTTTATCTCCGCGCAATACAACATCCTTGGGAATGTCTCTGTTTAATTCCATGTAGACTATGATGTCTCCAGTACGTTGAAGCGGAGAATCTGGGTGCTGAGGATACGAAATCCTATGCACCACACCATAGTCCGACATGAATCCTCTGAGATATTTCTCAGTCATCAGCGGCGATGCTCCCCGGATGCAGACTGGTAAATATCCGGGTTCAGCATAACTAAGGTGGACGGTGGTCTGCCCAACCTTGATGGTATCAGCAGACACTATGCGGTCTGCCACATTACGCTGCCTACAGAGCATCCTCGACTCAGTCGGGGTAAGCCTCTGTAGGACTAACACAGCGGGATCTCCAGACGGGAGAACAGGAGGTATACTTGTAATGGAGTACAACTCCCTCATGAACATACCGACGGAAAAGGGACTGTCGGCAATCATATTCACCATGTTTTCCATGGTGAATAATAAGAGTCACAAAAAGTTCGGGGGGGGGGGGTGAAAGCTCCCCCGGGGTTACCGGAGGGAGGGTCACAAAAGTCACAAGGTTTATTCACACGCGCGCTAAAGATGACTAAATGCGGCGTGAATAAACCTAAGTCCAAAAAAAGACACAAACACTCACAAATTCGGAGCACTCGCACAAAAGTCGAAATTCTTTCTGGCGTGGATGACCTCCTTTCTGTAGACTTCTGAGTGACTGCCCTCCTCTGTGTTTTCTTTCTTGAGCTTTTATTCTCCTTCTTTCTAATCTCTCTTTGCATAGTAAAAGTTTCCTCCAATGAGGTTTCTCTATCTTCTTTCTTGCTAATGTGGTCGTGTCGATTGTAAATTTTGGGCGGCGGGCTTCTCCGCTTTTCTTTTCTGCTTGGCGAGCGGCGGGCTTCTCCGCTTTTCTTTTCTGCTTGGCGAGCGGCGCTCTTCACCTTCCTTACCTCTTTGCCCCAGTCGATTCGCCCCGATGCCTCTCTTCTTGCTTTCTCCCGTCAGTGGCTCTGACATTAGGTTAGCAGAGGATGTCAATGAGGAGGCAAATGGTGAACTAGAGATCAATGGTATCAGAAAGGAAAATATATAAAATATTTCTCTTTAATTCTCTTATAAATATCCGTTCAAAGATATGGCATGTAACATATCAAACGTCTTGGAAGGATTTATCAATAACGAATATAACTTAAAATTATTGATTGCGAAATTGGTTCGAAGGCACCTGGTTTAGTGGAACAATGATGGTTCATTGGAACTTACATTGCTAAGATATGGCATGTAAACTATCAAACAACTTGAATGATGTGTCATGAATGAATATAATGTAAAATTGTGACATGTGATGTCAGTGGTTTTAGTTTTATTATTATTATTTTGTTGTTGCCATTATTTTCATATTTTTTTTTTTATAAGTAATCCAAAGTTTTTTTTGTGTGTTTACAATGAATATGATTTTTTTGTTGCCGTGTTGATAATAATAAGATACATTTCTTGTAACGATCTTTTAAAATTTATCAGCAACAATAAGTTTCCTTTTTGGGTTAGCATTGTTGGGTGAGAGGAAATTCCCAGAATCTCATTGATGCTAACTCATTAGGAGATTGTTGCGATTTAAAGTTTTTTTTGGAATAAAAAATGAAAATGAAAAAGTTGAGAAATAACTTCTGTCTCGGAGAAGGAAGGTGACTTTCATGGGAGTAGCGAACAACATGGCAGTTAGGCCTATTTTAGTTCTGTTAACATTTAATCATGGTTGTTAATGTTCTCTCCCCTCATCTAAACGAAAGTCAAGTTCGGTAATATTATTCCCAAAAAGAAATAAACAGTTAAAGGCAAAATGGAACCAGACTTTGTGGTTGTCAAGAGCAACTTTGATCGTTTAAGGAACGTTATCTATGTTTAGTCCGATGTTCAACAGTAGCCAAGATCGATCTGCCCCTACGTGTGTTGCAGTGAAGCAGCAATAACCAACTATCGTCGGCGTGGGGCGTTGAGAAGAGAAGATTTGTGAGTGTTGAAATATTTATTTTTGACGGGACCCTGGGAACTTTGGCGAAGTAAATTCGTGCCTTCGAACAATTGAACTGGCGTATATAGCCCAATTAGAAGAATCCAGAAAGATAGCTGAGAAATTAGACACTAAAATGAGCTCAGTTTTAAATGAACTGAATAGATGTGTTCCTTATGGAATCCCATTTGTTTTGGAATATTAATTATTCTTTACTAGTTAGTAAAATATCTTCTGAGTGTAAGGTGGCACAAGGGATCCGCTGTTAATAATTAAGTTGGGAATGGTAAATTGGGTATTGTTTTGGCATTTTT
>JAHWFO010111610.1:296220-319072 GCA_023313115.1 Rhysida immarginata | reverse complement strand
CTGTTAGCCCAAAATGGCAAATTCATCACGAATGATGATGATAAAGCGCAGCTTATTGCAAGTTCACTTTCAGAACAGTTTGTCACGCCTACTGATGGTCGGCAAATAGGACTTGATATGTCTGAGAAAGTAAAATCCTGCATAACTGGCTTCTATAATATTCACGGCAATGAATTACCAAAACATAGCATTGATGTAAATGAAGTCCAAAGCATCATTAAAAATTTAAAAACGAGAAAAGCTCCAGGTAAAGACTCTATTAAGAATAAAGACTCTATTAAGAACAGTGCTTTAAAAAATTTACCTCAAAATACAATTCAAGATATTGCAAAAGTGATTAATGACTGCTGGAAGAACACTTACTTCCCGGATGCTTGGAAGCAATCAGTTGTCTTAAGCATTCCTAAGCCAGGACAAAATCCTGCAAATCCTGTTAGCTACAGGCCCATCAGCTTGTTACCATCAATCTCCAAAATCCTGGAAAAAAACAATTCTCAAGGGATTCATTGAGTACTGTGATGCCAACGATCTCATCCGCGATGAACAATTTGGCTTTCGCTCAAACCATTCCAGCCAACTCCAAACATGGAGGCTCGCAGCGGATATCAATGAGCCCCTTAATCTCTCTATGTATTGTGGGGTCGTTTTCCTCGATGTACACAAAGCCTTCGACCAAGTCTGGCACGATGGTCTTATTTTTAAAATGATTATGGATGGATTTCCTCAACACATAATTACTCTGATACACTCGTTTCTCTCCAACCGGTTCTTTCAGGCCAGAGTTGGAGATAGCCTATCTCCTATGTATGAAGTAAAAGCTGGTGTCCCACAGGGTTCAGTCCTGGGGCCAGTATTATTCAATTACTTTATGCGAGACTTTCCAAGTCCTTCCAAATGTAAGCTCTTTTTTTACGCAGATGACGCTGCTATACTGACCTGTGCTCGTCAACGAGCCGTAGTAGTCTCGCGACTACAGAAGGCTCTAAAGGAGTGTGAAAGCTGGTTTAGCAAGTGGAGGCTAAAATTGAATGTAGACAAATGCAAGGCGATGTTTGTCTCCAAGAAGAGAAAGATATCATTAGATTCTCTAATACTATATGGCAAAAAACTGGACTGGGTTGAAACTTATAAATATCTTGGTGTTGTTATTGACTCTAAACTTACCTGGACTCCCCACGCAACTTATGCGTTGAATAAGGCCAGGAGAGCCAAGTTTAGCTTGATTGCTCTGCTGGGCCGGAATAGTGCTCTAAACATTGATAACACTATGCTGCATGATTTTTGCTGAGTGGAAGATAATACATGTTTCTATGCCAGTTTTTAATGCTGATTTCGAAAATGTAATTATTTTTTTTGTATCACGTACAGTTTTTGAAATATTTAAATTTTATCTTTTTCAGATTAGTGAAATTGCCTGATATTGGTGCCTGACTCCTTCAAATACAAAAGACTACTGATTAAAGCTGGGAACTCATTTATGGTTGCAATTACTATTACAAGCTTGTTTTTGTTATAAGAACAGTATATATAGTGAACAGTGTTTAAGTTTAAGCAGTTATGTCAGCCAAAATGAGTGCCAGTAGACGTAGTTGTGTAAATAATCCTGATATATTTTGCTATATCTGTGGCAGCTTTATTCCTGCAAAGAAGAGACAAAATATAACTCCTTTTGTTATAAATGCATATCATGCTTATTTTGGCATGAAGTTAGGAGACCAGGACAAGCCTTGGGCTCCCCATACCGTGTGCCGGAACTGCATTGAGGGACTGCGACATGGAAAAATGGATAAAGAAGTTCAATGGGTTTTCGTGTGCCTATGGTATGGAGAGAACCTCAGAATCACCTCAGTGACTGTTATTTCTGCATTGTCAAGGTAGATGGATATAATGCAAAAAATAAAAAGGGCATAATATATCCTAACCTACCATCAGCACTGAGACCAATTCCACACAGTGATGACATTCCTGTGCCAACACAACCAGATACTCTTGAAGATGTGTCAGAGCAAAGTGACCCTGAACTTGGTGCAGCTGAAGTACTGAAAGAAGATGAGTGCTATGCCCCACAAGTAGAAGAAAATAGGCCGCAGTTATTCACACAAGAAGAGCTCAATGACTTGGTGAGTGATTTAAATTTGACAAGGACTCCTTGGTTCAAGATTAAAGGCAAAGACTCTTTTAAGCCCAGGAACTTTTTTCTCTTGGTATCGCCACAGAGAGCATGAATTACTTACATATTTTGCAGAAGAAGAAACTATCGTGTATTGCTGTAACATTCCTGATTTGCTTAAGTATTTTGGAGTGGATCACAAGCCGGAAGAATGGAGACTGTTCATTGACTCATCTAAAACTAGTCTAAAAGGTGTATTGCTTCACAATGGAAATTTATATGCTTCCATTCCTGTTGCTCATTCTGTTCATTTAAAGGAGACCTATGAAAATGTGAAGAAGTTATTGGTATGCATTGGATATGAGCAATACAAGTGGCAACTGTGTGGTCACTTCAAGATCATCGGCATGATTCTTGGGCAACAGGCAGGTTACACAAAGATGCCATGTTTCTTATGTGAGTGGGACAGTAGAGCAAAGGAAAAGCACTGGATAGTGAAAATTTGGCCAGAAAGAAAGGATCTTGCACCAGGCTTGAAGAACATTTTGAACGAACCACTAGTAGATCCAAAGAAAGTGTTATTGCCTCCTTTGCATATTAAACTGGGGTTGATGAAGCAGTTTGTAAAGGCTGTAACTCCAAATGGCCCCTGCATGCAGTACCTTTCAAAGAAATTTCCCAAGATAACTTCTGAAAAGATAAAAGCTAGAATATTTGTTGGCCCTCAAATTCGTAAATTGATGAATGACTCTGAATTTGAAAAAACCATGACAAAAAAGGAGAAGGCAGCATGGCAGAGTTTTAAATGTGTTGTTGATGGTTTTTTAGGAAATTACAGGGACCCTCAATACAAAACCAAAGTTAATAAGATGCTGGAAAACTTTAAAAGACTTGTTTGCAATATGAGTGTTAAAGTGCATTTTTTACATTCACATTTGAACTATTTCCCCGAGAATTTAGGAGATCTGAGTGAAGAGCATGGTGAGAGATTCCATCAAGACATCAAAGAAATGGAGCAAAGATATCAAGGTAAATGGAATACAAATATGATGGCAGATTTTTGTTGGATTCAAAAACGGGAATGTCAATCAACAAATAAGTCAAGAAAATCGAGAAAAAGGAAGTTTCAATAGAGGGCATATTGTTCCAACCTTGGTTATTTTTAGTGTTGAAACATACCATGTGAGTGTTTTTACCTTTTTTTGTCAGATGGTATTATCCCTTTTGCTCTTATTGGTAATTGTATGTAACAAAAAATTGATCAGTGAAGAAAACAAAATTTACACGACAAAGAAAATAGTTTAATCATTTGTTAAAAATCCTGACGTGATACAGTGAAACTGAAAACAGATTTAAAATCAGCATGAAAAGTACTTTCAAAATCACCATTCAGAATTAAATCAACATGAAATTTTTTTTCAAATGCAGCATTGTGTAATAAACTCCTACTCTATAAGGTCATTGTTCGGACCATCTTGACGTATGGTATGCCCGTCTGGGCCACAATATGTAAGACTAGGTGGAAAGAACTGCAAACGTTCCAAAACGTTACCCTTAGGACTACTGCGCAAAAAGATCGGAGAATTGTTCGCAATTCCTCCATTTATAATGACTTCAACATGACTCATATTGGCAAATACGTTCAAGGGCTCATGGAATCCATGCTGCCCAATATAGAAAATCATAGCAACGAGCTAGTCTCGGGCATTTTAAATCATCCTATACATAGAAAGAGATATCGTGATCCAAGGCATATACTTGATATTAATTTTGAAGACATTGATAATGTCATATTTCCAGATTACTGGACTTCATAGGTCGTGTTTTATCTAATACTAGTGGTCTGCTTCTAGTCTAGACAGTCGTCAATCAAATTTTCCTCCACCAAGAGGAGGCAATTTTCTTTCATACTTTGGATGACCTTTGTGGGTACATCAGGCTTCTTTTCTAGTTCAGTGTATTTCCCTTGGAATATGATTATGAAGGGTGAGATTATGGAAGCTATGCTTCAAGTTCCACACGAATACCGATACACTACACTGTTCGATTGTCGATTGTCGTTTCTTCATTCTCGATTTGGATAATGTTAGGAACATTCGATGTGTCAACATCATCTTCATCCAAACATAACATCGTCAACGTTTATTAAACGAATTCTTTCCTGGCATGTCCCAAAGGCGGCCGATGCGCTGACCTAAAAGTAAAGCGAGCGTGAACTCGCGCGGCCACCATATGCTAAAAGGTGATACAAACAAATTTAAACCTTATAATACGAGAGTGAATCAAAAAGAAAGTTACACTCAGCACCATCTGTGGTCGAAGAGGGCCGACATAATTGGAGATTTGCGGAGCAATCTATTTTTTGTGAGCGACAGGCTTAAATTGCACTGAAATCCATAAGGAAATTTGCAGTGTCTAAGGGATAATGTTATTTCTCGTCATGCAATTGTGAAGTGGTGCCAGCAGTTCGGAAATGGGCAGTCAGTTTTGACGGACGAATACCACACAGGAAGACCATCCACGTCCAACACTCTCGAGCACATTGCCCGCGTTAATGATTCTGGACAATCGACGAATCAAAATTAAGAAATCGCCAGAACGCTTAGTGTTTCTTATGGGAGTGTGCTGACATGGTTGAGAAACGCTGGAGCGGATTTTTATCGCAGCGGCATGGAAAAGTTAATTTCACGTTCAGACAAGTGTTTACAATTGTTGGGTGAATATGTAGAAAGCTCAGTATTCTTGGGTTACTTGTGATATGTAGGATTTGGAAGCCCTTCTTGTCGAAAGTGTTTCTGACCCGGTATGTGGTCATCGAATCTGGAAATAGCGAATCTCCCATTTCTGATGCTAGCCAAATGTTCTACAACTCGGTTTTTGATGTCTCTTTGCGTTTGCCCGTAATAGACTTTACCACAAGTCTAATACGGGCAGACGTAAAGAGACATCAAAACCCGAGTTGGAGAACATTTGGATAGTGTCAGAAATGGGCGATTCGCTGACCACATACTGGATCAGAAACACTTACGACAAGAAGGACTTCCAAAACTTACACAGTACAAGTAACCCAAGAATACTGAACTTTCTGGAATCCCTCGAAATAGTCAGTGAAGAAAGAGAGAAGTTACTAAACACAGATAATGGTCCTCTAAACGTTTCAGATTTGCTACACCTCAAAAAACATTTAACAAGGATGAATCTGAAGCAATGGCTACAATAAACGACACTTAGATTCTCTCAAAACTCTAAGCACTATAAACGAAACTTGAGCATTATAAACGTAATTGTGACTCTATTAACGACTTGTAGCTACTATAAACGACCGTTATTATTTTTTTATTCTCTCAAAACTTTTATCTCCTGAGTAGTCATTATATAACTGTTTTACTTAGATTGGTTAATTGCTATAATCCCTTGCTATATAAACCCTGTGTTATCCTGTTACTACATCAGAACAGGCTTCTGATCATCTTGTATCATGCTGACGAAGATGGCTTGGCCGTTGAAATGCTCATCTGTGCAAAAAAAAGTCTCGTTGTGGAATCGTGGTTTCTCCGGTTTTATTTGGTCGTAGTTGGTCCACAGTTTCTGGCAATTCTCCCTTTTGGTGTGTATGAGATCTTAACTTACATCTGTTTTTACTGTTTCAGAGTGTAAATTACTTTCTGATTCACTCTCGTATTATTATATTGATAGAGTTGGTAATATTTTAAAGTTTTTCTTTAGAATTGAAGTTTAGAGTTTTAATACTTTTGATTTATACATGGACGTCACGAAGCTTATGACTCGTCCCCTCCCATTGTCACACGATGTCACACTTTGTTGACCCTCCCCCTCCCCCTTAACGTGTGACGTAATTTATGGATGGCCCCTAAGCAGCTGTTCTCTTTGCACATGCGCACTACACTTCACTACGCCTCAGACACAGTGTTACCAGATTGGGCTACAAGTAGCGAATTGGGCTATTTTTGAAAGCCCGGCGCTACTAAATGGAAGTTTGGGCTACTTAAAAATACTTTTATTTAAACGCCAAAAGATCTATTAAGTCTTGGGGTCGAACTTTAGTTGAGTTTACGGAGGCAGCCGCCAGAGAACATTCGGTAATGGAAGCCCAGGGCAAGGTATGTTGATCCCGCAGAAATGGTGGGAACACAAAAAAGTAAGAAATTACAATATTAATGTATATTTTTTAATTTAAAAATATTTAAAAAAATGTAAACTGCTATAGAATTTCATTATAAATATACATTTTATATTAAATTTAAAATTATAATTTGTTTGTTTAGAGTGATTAGTGAGACTAGCTGTAACTGTCATGGAAGAAAGAATATATTGCTTCCAAGGTAACTACAGTCGAGTCAACATATAAAATTCCGGATAATGGAACACTCCGCTCATGGTAGACACTTTGCATTTCTCCGAATAATTCTCTTGTTTATTGTAAACTTAGTTTCAAAGAGTGCGTTTCAATTGCCCGACGGGTTCGTCCGTACTACGAAAAACAAACTACTATTTCCGAAATGTTTAACATCAGTACTGTTGAAGAGGAGTGCCAGTTGTTTAAAACTGCTGTGATTAAATCGCCTGCATTGTGCTGTGGTCGTAAGCGGCTGAGTGTGGCGCAGGGCGGTGAGAAAAGGACTGCATTGTGGAACGCTGAAGCCCAAGAAGCTGTCAAGGCAAAGAAGGAAGCCTATTTGCTATCGCTTGTAAATACGTGAAACGATGCCCAAAGGAGCGGAGGAAGTAGTAGATTATTTTGATGCCACTTACGTGAATGGTTCTTACAGACACGTATGCTCAAGAAACGGGACCATACGACTCCGGCGGTGTGCGCCTAGGTTTCCACCAACACTGTGGAACATGCATGCGGCGACTCTGAATGATGGCCACCGAACAAATAACCATTAGGAATCTTGGAATAATAAGTATCCCCGTGTTCTTGGCCATCATCATCCGATCATCTGGAAAGCTATCCATTCTCTTCAGATTATTTTGTGCCGCTTCATCAACAGCTTTAACCCAAGAAGCCGCGGGACAGCCCCCACCCCAAAAAAAGAAACGATCTTGTATGAATTTACAGAGACGACTGAAGAATATCAGCCAGCAGTATGCAGAGGGTTTAAAATCCATAGAGGAGGTCCTGTCAGGAGTCGGCCGTGTCTTCAGATTTTAAATTTTTTTATGTTTATTATTATATTATATTTTTGTCACGTGGATTTTAGCAGAGTGATCGTGACAAAGAGAGAGAACGACAAGTTTTTTGGTAATAAAAATAAATCTTTATTTGACTTAAAATAAAGCTCAACGTTAATGCAAAATGTAAAAAGAATTGCGCAGTGGAAAGTTCTTTACACAAAAAGAAACAGTAGGATTTAACCTCTATCAGGTCGCTGCCCGTCTCGGATACAATGCTTGAAGACTTGACGATGAAGATCGCTGCTTGCGAGGATCTGTCTTTGATGCTGGATGCTGATCACTCTCGTTGAGCCGATCGCAATAAACAGGTGGACTCTTGGACATGCGGAAATAAGATGACGTTGAGAAAGTAACCTCACTACACCGAAACACAAAGATGATAAGAACTAAAGCAATATCCGATGTTCGTGACGTTTACGGCTCTTATCACCTTTCGTCATTCAATTTAAATTCGTTATTTATTGCTGCCCTCTTTCTGTCACAAACACACAAAGAAAAACACAAGCCTACAGATCACTGCTGTAGCTTCGGCAAAACACACAACAATCTTAACCCCAAAACACTGCGTATAATAATTACGAGGATTAAGATTCACACCTAATTTTCTAAGCAAACACCATTTTGGAAAATTATTCGCTTTCACTGGTAAGGGCAGAAGAACTTTTATAACATGAACTTGTCACACACAAACACTACGATTACGCTTACGTAACTACAAATTTATTTAAATTGAGGATGAGCACACTATCCCAATCTTGAACTTGCGGCTAGTTGATGACGTTGACTGCTGAAGCCATCGTAAATCTAACGATTCGAACTTGACAGCTCGCGTCGAACGCTTACGTAACACACCTTGAAATGAACGTAAAAGATTGCTTTAATACGACGTTTACTCTACGGTAGCAGTATAGTATCGCCCATACCGCTTCATAACAGAATTAATACGACGATTACGCCTCGTTGATAAATGGTGTATCAACAAAATGATAGATAGATCGAAACGTCACGTGATTAAGTGTCTTACTACGCAGAATAAAAATATAATGTCCAAGCCGTTCAAAAAACAATTAGAAGACAAGTCCGGTAGGTAAAGTCCAGATAGAATGGATAAGTCGCTTAGGGAAAAAAGGACGAGCTACGTGACATAATACCCCCTGTACCACTTAGATAATAGGCACGAATTGTGAAGAGGAATATGCACATGGCCTCGTGGTTTTCTCCGATTTCACTGGCGTCGGGGTAAAAGACAGTTCGGAATTCACGCAGTATTGTAGACTGCACTACCGTGTAAAATAACGTAATATGGCTTACCCCGTCAAAACGTAGATTGCAAATAATGTCAGTACGGGTCGGCAGCCTCTCGTCTCATGCGGTCGCTTGACGATGATGAGTTTCCCCGCTTCTCTGCTCTTGGTTCCGTCCGTTGCTTTCCTCTTGCTCATTCACGGGCGGGGGAGGTCTGTCGGAACTCACGACGTTCTCCGTAGCTTGGGAAGGCGTGTTTATCAATTCGATAAAATGTTAAATGGCTCTATCCAACCTTTCTTGCCATTCGTCAGCCTCTCGGTAGCACTCGTCTGAAGCTGCTCGCTGTCGTTCCTCGTCGGTGTGTTGCTCGCCGACCGCCTTCAGTGCTGTGGCCTCGTCATCCACGCTCTCAGCTAACGGTCTCCTGCCCTCCAATTGCGGCATAAAATCTCCGGGGACGCCTTGCATATCGCCTACTCTTTGCTCGCGATGCCGTGCTCTGTCTCCACCACTAATTCGGACTCGAGATTCTTCCTTTTTCCTCCGCTCGCTCTTGCTCCAGCTTGGCTTCCCCCTCTCCAAACGCTCTCTGTCATGTGTCGTCTTTGGGATGACGCGTTCGGCGTCAGCTGGCCTGCTGATGTCACCTCTCCTCTCTCTCTTTGACGATCTCTTTCCTTGGCGAAATCCACCTGACATGCTCGCCGATCGCCGAGTCACCCGAAGGCTGTCCTGGAATACATCGAGTTGAGGGGTATCACTCACTGCCCATCTGGAGAACGCATCTGCCATAAAGTTGTCCACTGCCTTGATATGTTTCAGAGTCACATTAAAATCGAGTAAGTCTTGTAGCACTGCAGCTTGCAACTGCAAAAGCCTTGGTTGCGTCAGTAACTTGGCTGCTGATTGATTATCTGCATATATAATTGTTGTTGTTTGTTTCATATAGTGCCTCCATAACCTGGCTACGTGAGCTATCGACGCGACAAAAGCTCTTTATTATAAGCTGACAAATTCAGTTTCCCTTCTCTGAATCGACGCGACTCATAGGCTATGGGAAATAGATTTGTCCCATACTGCTGTGTTGCCACTGTTCATATAGCTATAGCAGATGCGTCGCACAAAATATGTAACGGCTTCTTTGGATCAAAAATGGTGAGGATGGGGGGCTGACGAATCCTCTTTTAAGGCCTCAAATGCCTCCTGCTGTGCCTTTTTCCATATATACGGCTCGTCCTTGCGTAGCAATTGAAATAAGGGCGCTGTGATTAAAGAGTGTCTGGGAACGAATGGTCGTTAAAATGAGCCGTGCCCAGAAACCCCCTGAGGTGGGATACAGTTGTGGGTGTTGGCCATTCTCTTATGGCCTTAGAGATTCGTTCTTCGCATGCTTTCCCTTGCTGGCTGATGGTGAACCCCAGGTACTGAATTTTCTGCACCCCGAATACACATTTGCTTTTTCGTAGGAAAAAACGGCTTTCCTTCAACTTTTGAAGCACCCGTCGAGTTAAATCGTTTAATTGTTTTATTGAATGGGCGTATATTAGGATGTCATCAAAATATAAGATGACTCCTTTATTGATGAACTCTCCCAGTATCTCGTTCATCGCTTTAGAGAACGTGGCTGCTGCCCCCTTTAACCCAAAAGGTAACACTTTGTACTCGTACAATCCATAGCGCGTTTTGAATGCTGACAGGTACGTATCACGTTCGTCCAATCGTATTTGGTGGTATGCCTGTAAAACGTCCAGCTTTGTGTAGTACTTGGCACTGTGCAGCCTATCAATCAATGACTCTATTCGGGGAATCGGGTATAAGTTGTCTTTGGTCATGGAGTTAATTTTTCGGTAATCGATACACATGTGTAACGATCCATCTTTCTTTTTAACAAAAAGTACCGGCGAGGCGTAATAAGACGTGGAAGGTATGATTAAACCTTTGGAAGTTCCTCCGATGCTGCATAGCACGCTTCGGTGGAAGTCCCTCCAGGAGTTCCTCTCAGAATAACGCTTTGTATTCTTTGATCACATGATTGCAATTTTTAGAGTCGTCCTTATCATCATTGCTGATGCTGTCATTGATTAGTAATAAATATAAACCATCATAGTCTTGTGACCGCAATATCTCTTTAGTTTCCTGAGTGGATAACACACAACTACATTCTTCTTCCGTCCACTGCGGCATCCAATGCTTGCGCCCTTTCACAAGAATGCTGCACCGTCGACTTTTCCACTTAATTAAGGAATCTACCTTGCATAGCCATTGATATCCCAAGATAATGTCAAAATTGTGAAGTGGCAACAGGTGTAAATTTAGCTTATCTCGGTATTTGCCGCTTACTACCGGAACTTGAAATGCTGTCTAGGACACTTCCTGTTTTCTGCCGTCCGCATACGTTACCATTCTTCTATTGGCACCTTTTACAGTTTTTAAGTTTAATTTCTGGGCGCATTTTGCGTTTATATAATTTTCAAGGGCTCCTGAATCAATCAGTGTTTTAAACTCTTGGTTGCCTATTTTGACACGAATGACACACAAGTCCCTTCGCCGGTCATGGAAGATAGCGTTGTGGGGCGTAGTTTTTGTCTTTGGAGGTCGTCGTTTACTCTTACAATTTTTGCTTATGTGCCCCCTCTTTTGGCAATTGTAACATATAATGTCTCTTTTTTCCCTGCGGTTTCTGTCGTCTGTAGGGCTCTCTTCGAATTGCTCCCAATTGCATAAGTTCCTGCTCTGGCATTGACGGGCTCAAGTCGTACACCTTGTACCAACGTTCCAGGAAGGCTATGCCTTGTTCCACTGTGGCACACACCTGGAGCTTAACCTTAGCTTCTAGTTCTTTGGGCAGTCCCTGAATTAGGAAGAACAGTTTTTCTGATTCTGACGAATCGGTTAGCCCGTTAATCAGCTTGCAGAAAGTGGCTATATAGGTCGTTAGATCATTGTTTTTGAGTTTTAACTTTAAAAGGTCCGTACGTCGGGAGAGCTGGGTTTGCCCCCTCGAGAATGCCCTTACAAACTCTGACTTGAAATGTGTCCATGTAACAAAATGGTGACTTATATGACTAGTGAACCACTCTTTTGCTGCCCCTTTTAGGTAGCCCTGGATGAATCGGACACATTCTTCATCTCTAACTCCCTTGTTGTTGGCTTCATACACGAAATTATGCAGGAATAGGGTCGGATCTTCGTCCGGAAGTCCGGAAAACGTAGACAGTTCTACTTTATTAACCAGACTTTGTGCTGGGGAAACAACCAACTGTCTGAGCACCACCGTTAGCTCCGCTATTGGACTTTGTGCGGCCATAGTTTAAAAAAAATTTTTTTTTTTAAACAGTTTCAAGCGTTCCTCTCGAACAAACTGAGTTTAAGACAATAGCAATATTTGGGTGGGTCGGGTGGGAAAACAACTTAAAAAGTTCAGTCTGAATATCTTTGAAATATACCTTTCTGTGGTCCCAAACGCTGGGTGGGTTTAGGTGGGCAAAAAAAAGTTCGGTCCGTCATCACTAACCCCATCGAAAATCACAAACGATGGTTGTATAACCAAGAAGGAATAAAGTTCTGTCCGTGCTGTCGAACCACGCGAATGCTCCACAAACGTTCCTCTCTTGTCACGTGGATTTTAGCAGAGTGATCGTGACAAAGAGAAAGAACGACAAAGTTTTTGGTAATGAAAATAAATCTTTATTTGACTTAAAATAAAGCTCAAAGTTAATGCAAAATGTAATAAGAATTGCGCAGTGGAAAGTTCTTTGCACAAAAAGAAACAGTAGGATTTAACGTCTATCAGGTCGCTGCCCGTCTCGGATACAACGCTTGAAAACTTGACGATGAAGATCGCTGCTTGCGAGGATCTGTCGTTGATGCTGGATGCTGATCACTCTCGTTGAGCCGATCGCAATAAACAGGTGAACTCTTGGACATGCGGAAATAAGATGACGAAGAAAGTAACCTCACTATGCCGAAACACAAAGATGATCAGAACTAAAGCAATATCCAATGTTCGTGACGTTTACGGCTCTTATCACCTTTTGTCGTTCAATTTAAATACGTTATTTATTTCTGCCCTCTTTCTGTCGCACACAAAGAAAAACTCAAGCCTACAGATCACTGCTGTAGCTTCGGCAAAACACACAACAATCTTAACCCCGAAACACTGCGTATAATAATTACGAGGATTAAGATTCACACCTAATTTTCTAAGCAAACACCATTTCGGAAAATTATTCGCTTTCATTGGTAAGGGCAGAAGAACTTTTATAACATGAACTTGTCACACACACAAACACTACGATTACGCTTACGTAACTACAAATCTATTTAAATTGACGATGAGCACACTATCACAATCTTGAAAAAAACAATTAGAAGACAAGTCCGGTAGGTAAAGTCCAGATAGAATAGATAAGTCGCTTAGTGAAAAGAGGACGAGCTACGTGACATAATACCCCCTGTACCACTTAGATAATAGGCATGAATTGTGAAGGGGAATATGCACACGGCCTCGTCATTTTCCTCGATTTTACTGGCGTCGGGGTGAAAGACAGTTCGGAATTCACGCAGTATTGTAGACTGCACTACCGTGTAAAATAACGTAATAAGGCTTACCCTGTCAACACGTAGACTGCAAATAATGTCCGTACGGGTCGGCAGCCTCTCGTCTCGTGCGGTTGCTTGACGACGATGAGTTTCCCTGCTTCTCTGCTCTTGGTTCCGTCCGTTGCTTTCCTGTTGCTCATTCACGGGCGGGGGAGGTCTGTCGGAACTCACGACGTTCTGCGTAGCTTGGGAAGACGTGTTTATCAATTCGATAAAATGTTTAATGGCTCTCTCCAACCTTTCTTGCCATTCGTCGGCCTCTCGGTAGCACTCATCTGCTGCTGCTCGCTGCCGTTCCTCGTCAGTGTGTTGCTTGCCGACCGCCTTCAGTGCTGTGGCCTCGTCCTCCATGCTCTCAGCTAACGGTCTCCTGGCCTCCGCTTGCAGCATAAAATCTGTGGGACGCCTCGCGTATCGCCTACTCTTTGCTGGCGATGTCGTGCTCGGTCTCCACCACTAATTCGGACTCGAGATTCGTCCTTCTTCCTCCACTCGCTCTCGCTCTCGCTCTGGCTTCCCCCTCTCCAAACGCTCTCTATCCTGTGTCGCCTTCGGGATGACGAGTACGGCGTCAGCTTGCCTGCTGACGTCACCTCTCCTCTCTCTCTTTGGCGATCTCTGTCCTTGGCGAAATCCACATGACAATTTTATATTTTATAATTGAAATAAAACTATTGATTATTTGTCATTTTGTTTTTCAATTTTTTCGTTTTGTATTTTAACGATATTTGATATTTAATAGGCATCGACATTTTTTCTGTTTGGTGCCGTTGTACCATTTTACCCATCGTCATTTTTTCCATCAACATTATTTCTGGGCACATTTTTTCCATCGACGTTTTTTCCGATATTATATACGAGTTTTGGTTTCGTAGAAGAGAAGTGCATTAGCGTTTCCATGTTCACGATGGATACGGTCATGGATATGAATTAGAAACTGGATCGCTCACGCCTGTGGTAGGAATCCATAACCAAAATTGGCTGGCAGTCAGGCAATATAACCGATAAATTCGGGGACGGATCTCATCCATCGTTCTTAATACAAAGGAGTTTTGTATTGAGATCGATGATCTCAGCTGATCTCAGCAGCATAAAGAATTTATATTCTATTGAAATTTAGTATACAGAGCTTAACTTTTTTAATAAATTAAAAAAAATCATTTTATTCTATAATTTTTTATAATTAGTTGGAATAATGTGGAGTAAAACGAGCTGAAAATTATTTCAAATGTTTATTTTCATTTCATTTTGTTCTAACTGTAAAATTATATGAATCAAAGTAGAAATTTGAAAATAAAATCCTCATCATTGAAATGATTTGAGAATAATATACATTATTTTTTATTCTTTATAATATTTTTAAAATTATTTTTAGTGTCGTATGGTTGAAAAATGAAAAGGCAAGTTTGACTCATTTTGTTCTTACTGTAAAATTATATAAATGAAAACAGAAATGTGAAAATAAAATCCTAATCATTGCAATGATTTGAGAATTATTTACATTATCTTTTATCCATTATTTACATGGTAATATACTTAAATATTTTTTTTAACTCCAAAGATGACAATATTTTTTATTAAAAACCAATTATAATTAATTTTAAAAATTTAATGTTTAGATCATTATAAGTTAATTGAAAATTTAAAAACTTGATTTTGAAAATAATTTCTCAACTATACTTTACAATTTTACATGAATTTGGTTGTGTATTATAAAAAGTATTCCATGACATTAATTTTAAGAGATAATTTGAAAAATTAAATGATCCACAGCAATTGTTTTCAATGTTTATTCTTTTCGATACAGCGATAGACCGATCTGTGAAAAAAAATTTCGCATACTAACTAGAAACTAATTAAATCCATAACCCATCATGTAGTAGAAAAAATGTTATGAATTATACAAAGCCAACAGATAAAATGTCCGAAGTATTCCATGCAAATCAAATCATGCCTCAGATTTTTTATAAAAATAATTTGCATGGCTTTCATTGTAAAAACATTAAATGTTAAAACTTTCACTGAATATACACACAGTACCGTACTTCTCTTTCTTCTAACTCGTTTTGTATTGAGATTGATGGTAGGAAACGAAGATCAAAACTGTATGAAACTTCCGCCAAAAATACACGCGCAACCTTACAGATTTTTATTCATGTGTTACTTACTTACTTACTTTTCAAACCCACTTATCCGTTAGGGTCGCGGGGGCAGCAGCCCTATGGAGGATCTCCAGCGATCGCGATCTTCCGCCATCAGGCGCATGTCATCCCTGGTAATATCCAAGCGACTCGAACCCAGATTCTCCATGTAGTCTAGCCACCTCGTTCTAGGCCGACCTCTTGGTCTCTTACCCACCGGCTTGGAAAATAACAACTGCCTAGGAAGACTAGTTTGCGGCATCCGTATCACGTGGCCATACCAGCGCAACTGAGATCTCTCAATGCGGAGAAGTAGCGGCTCAACACCTAAAGATTCCCTTATTGTGCTGCTGTACACTCTATCTAGTAGGGTAACACCTGCCACACCTCTCAGGAATCTCATTTCGGCCGCTTGTACCCGCGATCGCACTCTTTCGGTCATTACCCAAGCCTCATGACCATAGGTGAGAATGGGGACAAAGATAGATTTGAAGACGGAGAGCTTGGCTTTGTTACCCAGCTCTCGTTTCGTTACCACGGATCGCCACAGTTCACGTCTGACACAGCTTGCTGCACCGATCCGAGCATCCAATTCTTTCTCCTGCCGTCCATCACTCGTGAATGCAATCCCGAGATACTTGAACTTCTCCACCTGTCTCAATGAGGCTCCCCTAACATGGAGAGCGCACTGAGCAGGCTGTCTTGAAAGAACCAGAGCTTCGGTTTTAGCCACACTGATCTTCATCCCAGCTTCTTCACATTTGGCTGCAAACCGTTCTAGTGCATGCTGAAGGTTCGTGCGAGAAGACCCAAGCAGGACAAGGTCGTCCGCAAAGAGCAACCTCTCCACCAGGCAGTCGCCCACACAAACACGCTCATCGCCTCGGCTGCCCCTGTCTATCCAGTCCATAAAGATAATGATCAAGATGGGCGACAGTACGCACCCTTGGCGGAGTCCAACACCCACGGTGAACGGTCTTGACTTAATGCCATTTATCCGGACACACATCTCAGAGCTTTCGTACAGAGACATGACAGCAACCAGTAATTGCCCATCCACTCCATACTCTTGCAACACTTGCCAGAGCTTCTCCCGAGGAACCCTGTCATATGCTTTTTCATGTGTTACATTATACTAAAATAAAAAGATAAATTTCCTGTTATATGTTATTTCAAGTATATTTATTCAATATTTTCTTAGTCCTTCTCCCGTTAGCAATTTGAGACAGATGAATTTCTTGATACTCCTCTCGTTAGCCAAGCCTATGAAATACAGCTGCTGAAAGAATTCTCCCCGTTCTTATCGTGTACTATTGCCTGGACCCCGGACTTCCAATTATCTTTTTGGTTACGCATCTTCAACGTTTAGCCCATAGGCGTGAGCTATCCAGTTTCTAATCATGGTGGAAGAATAAGGTTAGGCTAGGTTAGTTTCTATCTTATTCTTCCACCATGTTTCTAATTCATATCCATGCATTCGGTTCAGATCAATTTCTAGGCGTAACCACAGCGTAGCGTAAACATTGTAGAAAAATAAAACTATTATAGATTACACTAGATACATGTGGATATTTAAGTGAACGCAAAAAAAAATGCACATAATGCAATTTTCGAATAGGTTTTAGATTAAAATTTTATTTTAAATAACAAAACGTTCTACGATCGTGAACTGTTTTCCAATCTGTAGTCTGCTTCTTCTGTAGTGAACAGTTTTCTGCAATCACTGAAAATGATTTTAAATAAATTTTATCTATTTTTAAATAATATTATTCACCTACATCAACATTATAAACATTTTGTGAATAATTACTTACCTGTATTCAGTCTCTTTTATCATAAATATTCACATATTCTCCAAAAAATGCGAAGACTAATATTACCTGCTACTCATTTCAATGCTTTTGTGTGCGGTGTGCCCATGGCAACCGCTGCAAGCAGGTCGATCGCTATCACGTGACCGCTTTCCATATTTCCCCATAGGACGTCACTTCCTATTCACAGATTGTCGCTTCTGTGTGTTCCTTATTATGTGCTGTAGAATTGCCGAATGTGCATGGTTGACACTTAAATGAGCTAAGATCTTACTTTAGAGTGGCAGCTATTACTTCTCAAAAAATTGCTAAATCCTAAACTGGAAGCATAGTTACGTTGTCTGATCCTTCTTTAATAGAATTGGCGTGCTTTTATTGAATAATAACCACTAACTGTGACCAAAATCGATGAAATGCGCGACCATGCCGAAACAGGAGGGGGTGTGGCCGGCTCGGGAGCTGTTGTACTTTCTCTTCTATTACTCTGACATTACCACTGCCGACCTCGATGACTACTACAGTAATAGTCATCGAGGTCGGCAGTGGACACTACTAAGGCCAACTCTGGCGACCTGATTGTGATTAGCGCACACACTCGGGTATTGCGAAAACGGGTAATGAAATTTATCTTTCAGGAGAAACTTGAAAACTCTGAAATCTACGCTACCCGTTGGCGAACTTTTCTGGGTTTTTTCTTTTAATTAAAATTTCCAGATTATAAAAAAATTTATGAAATTTTTAAACTAATTTGTTTTAAAATCGTTAAAAAATTAACGTTATTGAATAAAGGAGATAAACAGACATGTAAACCACTAAACATTCTAAACATTATAAAAAATTTTGGGAATTTTTTCCACAAGCAAATTAATATTAAAGGAATTTCACATTTCACGAATAAAGTGAAGTGCAGAATAGTCTGAGCCAAATATTTCTTACGTACACATTACTTTTATTCACCTTTTCATTACGTCATCTCATGGGCGCCGCCATTACGGTCGTACAAAAAAAAATAAAAAGTAGAAAACGTGAACTACATCGATTCAAAAGTTCACAAAAGAAAATTTAGCAAACCCTAAAGTTCGTGCAATAGCTGCTTCGTTACGGGCAGTTGGTTACGGGACGATACAACGCCTAGGAATCAAAATGAACGGGTGTAATGGCGGAGGACTAGAGTGTCCATCCTGGTGGACAATATGCTCTATGTTCTCTAAAAAGATGAATATGCAGTAAAATGAACAGATTAAAAGTGCAACACTCTTTAACCACAACTAAAAAAGGCACAAAACAAAAAATAAAACAAAATGAATGAAAAAAACAATACAACCTGTAAACGTCTTTCAAAAGCTTTGCTTTCATCTCCACCAGACAAGGAGAACCTCAGGAGACTTCTTGAAAAAACTGACTTGTTTATTCGACAATCGAACAGTGAAGTATACATTTGTTAGGATGGGACGAAAGCAGCGCTCTCACAAAGGTCATCTAACCAGAATAAATTCCAAATGAAATACACTGAGGTAGTTAAGAAGCCTAACCAACCCAAGCGGTCTTCCATATTATACAAAAAAGAATATAAGATAATTGTCAGAAACAAAATACAAACGAAATAAAAAAAAAATAAGGAGAAAGAAGATTATCACATCTTCCAGTAGTCCGGGAAAAAGACGTTGCTAATATCTTCAAAATTGACATCAAGAACGTGCCTCGGTTTATTCAATCGACAATCGAACAGTGAAGTGAAAAGAAAGACGCTAGTGGTCCAGGAGCCAAGCTCACTTTGCACGCTCGCCCAAAGAGTAAACCAGAGGAGGTACACTGAACTGGGTGAGAAGCCTGATGAACCCCTTCAGCCCTCCAGAGAAGAAGTCCCCAGAAGGGACGAGAGTCAGATTGTAGATTGACGAATAGAGTCCACAAAAATCAGCAGGATCTAAAAGATCCAATAGTTGGGGAAGGCGGCCTTGTTAACGTCATCAAAGCAGACATCCAGGATATGGCACGGTCTTCGAAACCTGAGGGGATTCTTTACAACGAGTAGATGGTCCAGAATATCAGAAACCAGGGTGTTTTCATGATTCTCCATCTTGGGTAGCATGTTCTTCATAAGTGTCTGGACAAAGGTGCATATGTGGGTCATCCCCAAATCGTCATAGATAGAGTGGTCGTTGGCAACTCTTCTGTCAAGTTGGGCAATGGATCGGAGAGCAACATTTTGGAAGGTCTGGAGATCCTTCCACCTAGATTTCCAAATAGAAGCCCAAGCAGGCATTCCATGAAGCAAAATTGTACGAATCACAACCTTGTATATCAAGAGTTTGTTATCTACACCAAGAGCGCTGTTTTGCCCTAGAAGTGCAATCAAACTGAACTTCGCTTTCTTTGCCTTGTTGAGCGCATATTGAACTTGGTCGTTCCAGTTTAGTTTGGATTCGATCATGACACCAAGATATTTAAAGCTTTTTACCCACTCAAGTTTCTTGCTAAATAAGAAGAGGGGCTTTTGGAGGGTTTTTGCATTTGCGAGTGATAAACATGACCTTGCACTTTTTGACATTCAGCTTTAATCGCCACTTAGTGAACCAGCTCTCGCACTGATGTAAAGCTTTTTGTAGTCGAGTGATGACATGTGCTGGGTTTCGTGCCCAGGTCATGATAGAACTGTCGTCAGCAAACATGTAAAGATTACACTTTGCAAACTTGTGGAAGTCATGGATAAAGAAGTTGAATAAGACTGGCTCGAAGACAGAGCCTTGGGGTACACCAGCATTAACATCGCAGGGTTCAGACAAGGAGTCCCCAACCTTAACACGAAAAGTCCTCTTTGACAGGAAGGAGCGAACCAGAGCAATTAGATCGTCAGGGAACCCGTAGGTAATCATTTTGTAAATGAGCCCATCATGCCAGACTTGGTCAAAGGCCTTTTGGACATCGAGGAAAACGAGACCACCAAACATAGAGAGGTTCAGAGGACCGTTTAAATCAGCAACGAGCCTCCATAACTGAAGTTGACAAGAGTGGCCTGGACGGAAGCCAAATTGCTCACTACGAATGAGGTTGTTTGCCTCGCAGTACTCATTGAACCTCTTGAGTATAGACTCAGCGACTCCCTTACCAATATAAGCAGAAGCAACGGATGCAAAAGTTCTTCCTTCAGCTACTTTGAAAGTTCTATTCCTTTTAACTTGTGGGTATTTGGGACACTTAGTATAACTCGTTGTGTGCTGGCCTTCACATCGAATATATTTAGGAAGGTCTTTACCTTTTATATTGGTGCAGTCCCTTGACTGGTGGTCGCCCGCGCACTTGTTGCAACGCGGTGATTCGGTGCAGCCCTGGGACACGTGCCCAAAACGTAAGCAATTGTATCATTGTAAGGGCTTCTTGTTGCCCCTAAACAATTCAACTGTTACAGCAAGTGGACCAATGCGCTTTAAATTTAGGAAAGATTTATTGTGCTCAGTGTTTTGTAGGAGTACTAGAACCATTGGCATCTAAATTCACCATTTGCTTTTTTAATTCTAACTGCTTATCGGGGAAGTAGTTAGCGTTTCTAAGGTCTGAGCAAAAATCTTCCATGTCATACGTTATATCTACATTACGGACAACGTATTTTAACAGTTTATCAGATTTGAGCTGATGATGCTGGATTTTAAGCACACCATTCATTTTGATTCCTCACACGAGCGTTTTATGTGTCTCCTCATCGTGGCATTTAACCTTGATAGTGTCTGAGCGTCCGGTATGTGCAGTAATCTTATCTAACCTTACGTAATTTTTTTATCTCGTTTAGCACTTCCTTAATCGGTTTCCCGTGATGTCTAACGATAATAGGGGGAATGTAAATAGTTTTCTTTTCACTTACCTTAATCTGGGAATTTTCCGTCCCCTAGTCCCCCTTCTGGGTTTTTTGCTACGAACAACTGGCCAGGCACTGTCTTCCACTTCTCCGTCACTTCCGTCGGAATTGCTTCTTTTGTTGGCACCGTTTCTCGAACAGTCACGATCATCACTTATTTCCATGGACTCCAGTCCATGCACTTTGTTAGCAAGCGAAATAGGTTGAAAATTTTCTCTTACCTTATTATCTTCCGTGGAGTTTTCCGCCTTTGGAGTCCTGGAACATTTCTCAAAGGCTTTTCTAAAATCATTTACCTTGTTGATGAAGTCTGCACGAGAGTTTTGAATTTCCGTGTTGATTCCATTGAATTTCTCGTCAAAACTTGTTCGTAAGGAGTCGACTTTCGCCTCCAGTGCATTGCACTTAGAGTTTATATCATTCCTGACAGTTTCTAGCATTTCATTAAATACTATGTCAAATGCAGCAAACCTAGGATCCAAACAAGCATCCCTGTAGGCCCTTTTGCAGGACACAGTTTGACCATCAGGTGCTAGCAAAGACTCCTTTGCCGACTTCAACGTGGTTAATTTGGACGAAGGCATCACATATAATGTATAGAACCGGGGGGGGGGGAGTAAACTCGCAGCTAGGAGTGTGCTAAAGAAGCCATCCTAAGAAGGACGCACCTAGCTTTAAGAAATATTGAACAAGTCAGGTTTGCGAGAAAATTAATTCTACGCCAGGGACCCACTCGTGAATGATTAGAATAATAATAGATTAGAATAATAATAGATGATATGAAAAAATTTCCTTAGTTAGGTTTGCGAGGAAATTAATCCCAACGCCAGGGACCCAGAAGGATAATGTACTGATTTACGGGAATATTAATTCCAACGCCAGGGACCAGCACATAAGACGTAACAGGAGGTGAGTATCGCCCTGAAAAGGGCGCACCGTGAAATGAGAGTAATGAAATGATACCTGAAAACAGGGTAGAGTGATACCTTGAAGAGCTAGTCCGTTTTGATCGTCCTGTCTGCTCTAAACGCATCATCAAAACAAGAAATAAAACAAACGGAATAAAAAAAACAATACAACCTGTAAACGTCTTTCGAAAACTTTGCTTTCATCTTCAGCAGACAAGGAGAACCTCATTACTTGGCGTAGAAGACACACTGATCATTAAGGATGTTCTTCCAAGCAGAGGCTTAGCCATTGCACTATGGCGGGGCTGTAAACTTGCGATTGCCCCAAATGACTTGTTTATTGACAATCGACAGTCGAACAGTGAAGTGTACATTTGTTAGGATGGGACGAAAGCAGCGCTTTCACAAAGCTCATCCAACCAGAATAAATTCCAAATGAAATACACTGACTTAGTCAAGAAGCCTAACCAACCCAAGCGGTCTTCCATATTATACAAAAAAGAAAATAAGATTGACGATTGTCAGAAACAAAATACAATCGAAATAAAAAACACAAGGAGAAAGAAGATTATCACATTTTCCAGTAGTCCGGGAAAGAGACGTTGCTAATATCTTCAAAATTGACGTCAAGAACGTGCCTCGGTTTACGATACTTCGTATGCCAGTTCATATTCAATGAGTTCTTCAGTATTCCATTCACAAGTTTATTGTCGTGAGTCTTCATCTTCTGTATCATAATCAAAAGGAGATCCTGTATAAACTTTCCGATATGGGCCATGTTTAATGGATTGGTTTTTCACCGTCCTTCTGTCCAGCTGAGCAGTGGTCCTCAGGGTAACTTTCTGGAATGACTGTAGTTCACTCCATCTGGTATTACAGATAGTCGCCCACGCAGGCATGCCATAGACGAGTATGGTCCGGATAATCGATTTGTACAGAAGTAGCTTGTTGTCAATGCTGAGGGCGCTGTTGCGACCCAT